>JAANDH010000699.1:77279-150768 GCA_011799765.1 Nymphaea thermarum | reverse complement strand
CCGACTGGGTTAAGGATGTGACCCATCTCCTGCTTCCCCCATGCATGAAGTAGAACCTGGAAAGCATGTTAGAAGAGACCAGGCCAATCGAGAGGGCCAAGTAGTTGGCGAAGACTAGAGCCCAATAGACCAAGCCAGTTCTTGATGCAATTGAGCCCATCTTCCACTTCCCTTCGGTCTCTTTCATTTGCTTCGTTTCGTGCTCTTTCCTTTGTGGGGTGGCCGTGGCTGTGTTGGTCTCCACTGTCAAAAAGAACAAAAGATATGTCAATTGCCAGTGCCACTTTCTGTATATACAGAAGAAGAGAGCCATGATGTGCTGGAAGGTCAATATGCTTGCTACAAATGCAAGCATGTTTTTCTTGTATATGCGTGAAAAATACTTCATTTGAAATGTAGTACATACATACATATATACCGAAAGGATTCGTTCAGGCCAACATTTGATGGCCACCAAGAGAAAAGTGCCTAGGCAGTGGCTCAAACTCATGCATTTGTCCATGCCTTGGAATGGCCGGCAGTTTGGAAATTTTGAGCACCCATTAGCAAGAATGATCTTAAATTTCTAATACGCATTGGAAATGTTTCTTCCTATGAATGAGAGTGACTGTGGATCTAAACATTTTTGGCTAATGAAAGAGAGTGACTGTGGATCTAAACATTTTTGGCTAAAAGGCACTGATTAAAAAAAATCTCAAACACTTCAAATATCCGGCAAAATGATTGAGGGGCACCGATCTATAAGCAAGCAAATAGTTGAGAACAACTAATGCTTAAAAGAATAAAATTTTACGCCGTATGGGCAACTGCCCACACAAGCCCACATGTGGCTTCGGCCCCAAACAGAAGCATGAACAAACTGGGGAACATAACTTGCAGTCCTGTACTACTGCAGTATTAATGGCTTACATTGGATGGCGGTGTGGGCCGGGGATATTTCTGAGACTCTTTGCTCAGCCATGGCTACCTCTTCAATATGAGAACTGAGAGCCGAAGCTTGAGGAGTATGTGGTGCTTTTCAAAGGGAAGGAGCAAGGGCATTATATAGCAATGGGCCAGTGCATGGCAGCTGAGGGTCCATCCCACTATGAGAACGCACAGGGAGAAAAGATGACAAAAAAAGTTGGAAGGAAGAGGACTTGAGCATCAATGACTTGAGCATTTCCTTTTCCACCACAACGAGAACTGCAGTTTGCCAACTTGGACCGGAGCTCAATGGCATTTGGCGACTCTCCCCGGTGCCGGTCAAATTAGAAAGGTCCGACGGTTCCCTAGGGTTAGGTCATGAGAGAGCGGTTGTTGAAGCTTGACCACAGCACCATCTCCATCCTTTCTTTCTGTCTGAAAGGGAATATTCAAGCCCTGTCTTTGTATTATTGAGCCCCACCATGCCGCAACAGACAAGTGAAATGTATAAATTAGTAGTTATATTGCCCCCTTATGAACTCAGCTGAGCTCTGAATCTTCCCACGGGGATTATAATATTCTTTTTAAGGAGCATTTAATTAGGTATTGTTATAATAAGTGTTTCAAAAACAATATATTTTGTTCCAAGAAACATTGATTGAGAAGCCATACATGCCTTAATATATCATGTTAAAACAGAAACATGATGTTATTAGTTATATGTTGTCCGAACATGTATTCCAAAAGCATGTTGTTCTTCATTCTTCGTATATTAAATGCATAGTGTGGGCACTGTGGGCTTTAGTTGATAGAGGCACTTGCCCACATGTGAGCAAACAAATTCTACTGCAACTAGAGACACAAGTGGGCTTGTGTGGGGCAGTTGCCCACACGGTCGCTGAAGTTACTGAAATTTATACAGGTAGTTTTTACTTATTTGGTTGCTTACGTATTGATGCCTCCCAGTCATCTTATTAGGTAGTCGAAGGATACTACAAGATTTTTGGAATTAATACCCCAGAAGAAAAAATATTTCAGATCTAAAATTACATTAAACGGTCTCTGATCACTTACATACATGCAATACGTGGATCGACGAATCTAAATTGAATATAAAGCACCTGTTCATATAATCATTATTAGAACCAGATATAGGAACAGTGGAATGGTGCAGCCGGTTCCAAAATTTGAACCGCTGGCTGAACATAAACACACACAACCTAATATGAGAATCATATGGTTACTTTCTATTCATTATTTTATGCGGGAAAACCTACTAAAACTGATTGTTGTCATGCTTAGATATGTTCCTTAAGCAGATAGAATGAAAAAACTTATCCCATGCTAAACATTTGATCCGATTTCTTATATATATATATATATATATATATATATATATATATATGTATGTATGTATGTTATATTTATGTATTCAAATCAAAGTATGGAAATAACAAATAGCGAGCACATTTAAACATTTCAATTAGGTCAAAATTAATCATGCCAAACTTTGTTCTCAGAGATTTGTAGAGATGTCTTAAATATAAACTGTTCAGAAATTTTCTTCGTTTTGCAGGAAATTTCCTACTTTCTAGTTTTCTAATCCAAGAATTAGAGACGCCATGAAGACTCTTGAGGATTTCAAACTTAAATCATTTCAATTAATTTTCAAACAGTAGCATTCAGCTACCAAGATTCTTGAGTACGGATCTTCTGGGAAATGCATTTAAGTATTGATTTAGACAGCGCGGTATCAAAAGTCTTCCAATGTCTTTGGACTGTTGCGGCTTTGTGTCCAATGAACGCATACACACCGCAAGCCTAAGGCCACCCGGCAATAACCAGCGGCCGCACTTTGGAAAAAATGACAACCACAAGGCTTGGGCGAGCTGCCATATCTTACCAAGAATTCTTGAATTCAAATTTCATCATTACAGTTTATTGCAAAGTGTGTATGATAAAATTCACAAATAATGGGAAAGGTAAGTGGATGGTTGCGAGTAAATGCGAGTTCCTATTTATCAACAAGACGAGGAACCGAAGAATAGTCGGTCAAATTCCCAACAACCCATGTTCCTTTCTTTTAGACAAACTAATTGTGTCACAATTCAAAAATATTATGCGACTATCTCTAAGAGGGTTGGTGCGATGGATAGGGTCGGGGTTGGTAGATCATTGGTTTTCGTTTCGGTTTCTCATGACGTCAACTTCTTATGTTGTAGAAAGAAGGATACCGATATTGGTTTTTGTTTCGGTTTCGCATGACGTCAACTGATACCGATATTCAAGTTGAAACATTGCTGCGGCATCACTGAAAGACAGCAAAAGTGGGTCTGGTAGCTTAGGGGAATAGAGAGAAGGGTAGGGAGCTTCTTCTCTTAGCTGGGTGGTAGCATTAAATGCTCTTCTTGCTCACTCGAAAAAAAGTTATGCGACTAAAAAGTTGAATTTATGCCCACACATGAATCTTTAAGGACATGTTTGTTAGCTTTGGATTTCAGATCTGAAGTTTAACACAAACAGGGTATCTCCATCCATGAGTTTTACGTCACTAGAAGTTTGCGGATCAAAGATTTGGAGCTAGGGGGAGGGTCAGACTCTCTGCCTTCTCTCTCTCTCTCTCTCTCTCTCTCTCTCTCGGTGGTCTCGTGACAGATATTGGTAAGTCTTCTCTCTCAGGGTGAGTTACCAACATCTGTCAACAGACTACCACGAAAGAGAGAAAGAAAGATCCATTTACAGTAATATATATATACTTATGAGGAAGAGATCTAAGATAGTAAGGTCATCAATGAGAATAATGACAAACTATTCATGAATTTGCTCTAAAAATTAAAGTAAATTTATGAAACACTGTAATATATATCATATTCAATGAATCTACTCAAATCTTGACAATGAGCGAATAAGTTTACAACTGTTTTCACTTTGCCTGCATTTGTTGAGTGTACATAACTTTCTTTCATGTGCTTAATGGTTCCTTTCAACAATTCATCTTTTAGCAAATTACAATGTGAACAGCGTTTTTCTTATGCTTAATGGCTGATTTGCTTCACCAATAAGGTAAAGGATGTGTTAAATTGCATGCCTTCATAACCATTCATATACTTAATGTTTACCTTGGGTATTGAGTCACCCATCCCACTAATAAAGGTTGTCCTACCCATTGATAAACGGTTGAGAGAAAAACAAAGAGAAAAAAATGATGACATCTAATGTTAATCCACACTTTTTTTTTTACCTTTCTTTCAACCATTCATTATGATTGATGATTGATCAAATAGCCTCGTGAATAAGTTGGGTGACTCTTGATAGTCAGAATTGTTATTTACTCACTCATGGTTTATTTTAATTTTATGAAGGCAAGTTGACAAGAAGCTTTCTCTGTTGTGTTTTGGGGATTTCTGCATGCCAAAAACCAAAATCTTTGTTGGAGGAGGAAGAAGACAGCATTAGCAAAATGTTATAAACAGATCTGCAATGGTTGTAAAGAGATGGGAAGAAGAAGATGAGCATATAGATAGGTTGATTGGCTGATAATATATTCTTGAAATCCATTTTCTGTTCTTTTCTACTTGTGGTAGATCTTTCAATTTGGAAGAAAAAAGGTAACTCAAGTAATTTTATAATGTGTAAAATGGATGACGTGACCTTAAGAGGGAGGCTTAAAGGAGATGAGAAGTGAAAACCTTGTTTTTCTTGTAGCAGAAGCCACATGGGAATCCATCTTCATTGACATACCAGTCTCAGTACCCATAGTATATCAAGTACTTGATGGTTTGAATGTGAATCAGACTCGGATTCGGGTTATTTTTTTGAAGGCTTCCATTTTTCTATCTTTAATTGAAAGTGGTTACGCATGAACTTATAAAACAGCTTTGCTTGAATTCTTCATATCGTTGTGAATTATTGGTTATGAATTTATTTTGCTTGAATTTTTGTATTTTATATATACATCTTTTGTTTTCTTCTATACTCTCATTTTTGAAATTACCATATCCAACCATATATAGCCTTACCGTGCACCTGCACCCAAGCAGCTTAATTTCTATCTAAAAAAAAACTGAATATGATGAAAAAAATTATTGATGGAAGGCGAACTTTTATTAGCATTAACAACGAGTCTCAAAGGGTATAGCATAGCTGGTTGAGTTGATAAAAATTTGGTTAGCAGTTCGAGTCTTTTAGGTATTAGTTCTTCGGACTGCAAACAATGGTAAACTCTATTCTTGAGTAAAAAGGAGTAACCATAAGTTTACCCAAGTTCCACACTAGTCCAAACCCTCGGGCTTCAACGTCGTTAGGGTATCTCTCCATCAACCTTGGCAGTGGTCTCATTTTATTGAATAGGACTTCAGAAGATGTCTAAAGCACCTCAAATTGAACTGAATTATATTGAAAGTGACAAGTTTTTGTTGAATTGAGAGCAAACTAAAAGGATGATTAATTGGACTCTAGGAAAAGAAATAGAATTTTTGTGCTTTGTTGTTGATGGGTCTCTCAGTTTAAATCTTTTTTAGGATATGGTTTATTGTAACATTTCAAAAGTTTAGTCTAGTCTCATATTAAAGATTGTGAAAGACCTTCAACACTTATAATAGAGGTTGTCAAAGTGATATAGTTGTCTTAGTTTTTAGCTTTCTTATGACTGAAAGCTTGAAATTGAAACTTCTAAGGGACAGGTTGGGATCTTTCGGATATGGGGCTTGAGCTCGGTGTGAGTCAAGTTATGTCAATGACATCAGAGCATAGTTCAACATTCAGACCTAAGATCTCACATGTATGGAAGTGTGTGCAATTTTTAAGGGCTTATAAAATAGATTATTAAAGTGATTAGTCGTATTGGTTCCTAACCTTTTTAGAGCCTGTTCTTAACCTTTTTAAAGCTGAAACTAAAGCTATTAAGGGGTGGGTTGAGATCTGCCAGATCCTGAGTCTGACTTGGGTCGGGTTGTTTCATTTATAGCAATATCAGATCAGAAATCCTATACTACCATAGATCTGCAGGAATCTTAGGACCAGATATGTATTCCGCCCCTCGGGCCCCCTAGAAAGGAGAAAAAGGGAAAAGGAAAAACTATGATCCATTTTTTGCATAATGTAATGTGGATTTGAAATATGCAAGAAATGTGTAGTTTGCCTAAGCTGTGGATTTGAGATATGCTGGATTTGAGATATGCTTCTGTTCTTGTACCCGAAGCACTCGAACATAATTAAACATACAGTGTTATACTTCACGAGAATAAATTCAACTGAGAAAGGAGATTTATAGCAATCTAGCAATCTGATTGCTAGATTATCCAACCTTTTACTTCACGGCAACATAAGTGTGTTTTCGTATTATTGCTAATTCTTTAAATTTGCTTTTGAAATTTCTATTAAAAAAAAAAAAACTAGAACCAAATTTCCCCGCTCTTGCTCTTGTCTGTTGATTCAAAAGCAGACAGTTGACTGTTTCATGGAGGCGCTTGATAAGGTCCATGGCCCCTAAAATCCACGGGGAGTGTCTGTGTTTCCCTCTTTGGCGGCCAAGAAGGAACAGCCACCAGCCGCAATGCAAAGATTTTTCTTCCCTTCAAGACTAGGGATCTAAATGGTTTGTGCTCCGTCCATATCTAGTCGTATTATCAAATCCCATCTAGTCAGATTCTTCTAATCAGACTAAACTTGAACTTCGAGACCCAATTTCATTTTTTTCAGATGAAAATCAAAGAGTTTGACCTGAACTTTTAAAATCGGACTTGGATCCGACCTGGATAAGGTTCTGCCAGGTCTCGGACTGGAATTCAGATTCCCATGAAATTGTGTACCAGAACTAAATCCGGTGATTGAATTATATATATATATATATATATATATATATATATATATATATATATATATATATATATATATATATATATATATATATATATATATAGTGAATTCGATTAAATGCATCCAGATTTGTATGGCAATCAAATGATTCTGACCCAGTGACACACACACACATATATATATATATATATATTGGATTCGATTAAATGCATCCAGATTTGTATTGGCAATCAAATGATTCTGACCCATTGACATCAGTGGCCGAACTGGAGGGGGCACCCTTCACAGTTTTTCATATAAGATATAAGAGGGGGCAGTATATACATAACAAATCAAATATTTAAAAATATTAATTGAAAATAAAGAAACCTTGAAGGGCATATGCTAGTCAGCCTCTGATTGACATCCCCCCACAGATGCCCTAATTGTCTGTTCTTCATTGGTGCTGGAACCCGCAATTAGGGCTTTCACAACTTTTAAGGGGCGATTGATTACTTCATATTTGAAATTCATAGATCTGATTGAACATATTTTTCATGACACGGCTAAAGATCCATTATAAAATTCATGGTTCATTAAACTAAGGATTTTAGATCAAACCCAAATTCATACTTGAAATCATTATTTTTTATTTTTTACATTAAAAAAAGTCTGCTTTAAGATCAGAGAGGAGGAGAACCTGATCTTAAATTCGCTGTTCTCAAACCTTGAGGATTTTATTTAGCAGCATGCAAAAAACTGTAATTACTGCCCTCTTGATTGGACCCATCAAATGGGTCCTGGTTTAATAGAAAGAAATGAATCTAACTTGCTCCTAGAAATAAATCTAACGCTATGTTGTGTTGACTAATTGCCTATGCTTATTTGTCCGACTAGCTATGCCAAACCCCTTAAGGCGATGAAAAAGATTCACATTCATATAATGTCTACCAGACCCGTCAAATTGATGGTGTTGGTAAAATTTCAAAGGCATGCTCAATGATTGACCTTCGGCTTAGTGTCATTTTAATCATAACCATCATCAATAAATATCAGCATATTTTTGCAGCCTTTCATTTTTTTGTCACATATTTAAGAGAAGAATGCATGATATTCATAAATTATGACATCCTTTTTATTTTGGTTTGCAGACGATTCTTGTTTCTCTCTCTTTGACCCATGAAGGCTTTTAAGTGAATTGTTCTTGGTCTAAAAAAAAGTAACTTATTCTATTTTTCATTTTTATTGTTGTAGAGGGGTTCACCTTTTCAAAGGTACTTCAGTCATCTCAACCTCGTTGTCACAAACTCATGTGACTGTTTTTCAGTTGGTTTGTTTGAAATTTGAGTTTGGTTAGAACAAAACAGATAAACAAATTTAATTTCATTAAGAATTGAAATCAATACCTCATATTGATCGAAAAATAAGAAATAAAATCATCTGAGATTTTGATGATGTATTTTCATGCATCTAAATTTGAGCAACCTTATTTTATGAGGTCAGATTTACGAAAAGTGGCCGGCACCAGGGCCACCCACCACTGGGTCACCTCAGTTTATGACCTCTTTTAGTTTTTTTTGTACTTTTTATTCTATTTGTTGTTTTCACATCCAATTCTCTTGGATATAGTTTTGTTTGAAAAAAATGTTTTTCATCTCTCTCTTTCTCTCTCTAACCAGTGTCCCATATGTCTTGTCACGACTGAGTCTCAGGTCCACCTTTTTACTTCTTGTCCTTTTTTCTCTAGTGTCCTTGTTTATACTTGGCCTTCCCTAGTTAGTAGTTTTCCGAACCAACCATCCATTCGTCTTTTCTTTCTCTTTTGTCCTTCCTCCCACCTAACTGCTTCTTAGTTTCATGTCTAGAGGTCGTGGCTCATTTCAGCTTGGTGGCGCATTTGGGCGGAGCGTAACAACAGGGTCTTCAGGAGCACCTTCTCTTCGCCATATTCTGTGGCTCATCTTGTGCAAGGGGATGTCCAGTTTGCCATTCGATTAAAGCGCCGCTGCCAGTTTGCGGTTGGGTGACTATGTTACTTCGTCTTTCCTCTTCTCTCTTATTTTTTTGTACTTTGTATGTATATTTCTTCTTCCTGCTTGTGTTTCTGCGGTATGTCTTTTTGCGGATTGTTTTGTATTTAGGGGACCTCTTATATATATATATATCATCTGACCGGTTTGTCCGTTTTACTGACTGTATGAAATGAATGTAACGCAATCCAAAAATGTATCCGTCTTTTGGTCAATATCTTTTAAAAAAGAGTCCAAAAAGCTAAAATATGGTGGGCTTTCCTTGGCGTCACATGAACGGACTTGGGGAAATCCTACGGTTAGCGATCAAACCGCGCTGAATCAAATGGATCTTCCTGCGGTAGCTGAGAGTCCGTTCTCTCTCCACGTGATCTTTACCTGGGGGCGACCCCGCCCCTCTCTGTCTCTTTCTTTCTCTCTGTAGAGTCCCCCCTCCCACCTAGAAAAAGCAGACGGGAGAAAAGTAAAATCTCAGGAAGGATCCACGAAAATTCCCAAGTGGAGTCACCCCAATCAATTACTAAAGCGGGTGACTGCATTTCTTTTTAATCCACTCGTTGGTCTCGCAAACTAATGCTGGTGCAGTTGCTGTACCTTTCAAAATTCTGCTTGACGCCTACTAAACAAAAGAAAAAAATGGATGAGGATCCTCTTATTTTTATTTTGTTTTGAATGCACGTACTTAAAATCTTAATGCACGAAAGGAGGTGGTTGAACCTCTTTTTTCTATGGCCATTATGGTGATCTGTGCAATGCTTTTTTGTGAATCTTTTCATGAGGTGGGGAGCTTTTTGAGCTGGTGGGTATAGAATACTGCGAACCAATCTTTGAAAGAGACCCACGTGGAGGACATTTGGTTTTTTCTTTTCATGGGGAGCTGGCCTTTTTCGCTATTTTCTTCCTTTAATGCTATTTATTGAGGAGATTAATGGGGTGGAACTCGGAGATTTTGGTATGCAGACGTGTATTTGTTGCCATGATTTTGCTATAACGGGCTTTGGGAGCGCGAACGCGGCTGTTTTGGGTTATACTTGAACAGGGAGCTGAGTAATGGGTTCCTATTTTTATTCTCTTTTTCTTGTTTTGGTGTTGTTGTAGGGTTCTTGGGTAGTTTAGGTTTATGGGTTGACCCAAAAAAGAAAGTTATTGCGTTTAGATGATGTCGAGGCCTTCCTTTTGTTGTGTGAGTTTTGGATGGTGAGCTGTTTCTGATTTCCTACCGACAAAGATTGCTGAGATTCATGAGATCCTAATGTGGGGTCTAAAGACAAGTTGATATCAGATTCTTTCTGGCAAGTAAGATTTCCAGAGCTAATAGGAACTACGTCGGGTTGCTCCATCCATAGAAGTTAATCTTGGTATTCTTTCACTTCCCTGTTGTAGTTTATCTGAAGGCTCTCTCTTGATGATCAGATATTCGACTTAGAAATTAGAACACCCCTCCACTAGATTCGTATGAAATCAGCACTGTATTAAAGTTAGGACCATCTCACTGCAGGCCTTGTTAGTCCTCTTGGTTTGTGTTGCTGTCGAGTTGTCTCGTCAGTTTCCTTTTTCCTCCAGTAAATGCTTTTGAGCAGTTATCATTGTTGACTGTTGAGTTGTGATTGGGAACGAAGCTTGGGGTAGGGAGTTTAGAGGGGTCGGTGGAAAGCAGCTGGTTTAGACTTTGGTTCACAAGTGGTTGAGTTGCAGTCACATGAAAGTGCTTTTGAGCGTACAGAATTTCGATTTAGATAAGAGTTTGTTGGGTTGTCAGTAGTTCATTTACTGTTCGGGAGCATATCAATATTCACGCGTGACTGTGTAAGGACAATAAGACGGCTCATTTGAACATTAGGAGGAGTTGCGTTTCAGCATTCCCTTCTTCTTATGTTCCCCGCTACTGAGATGGGTCATAGTGGTCCTTGCGATCAAAGACCTTCCATGGAGGTAGCAAAGGATTGGAATGGTGTAGATCAAATCACGCTTAGAGAACCTCGAGGCGCGTCTGCGCAGGTCAGTGTTCTGCCCTATTTGCAGTAGTTCGTGTGGAATCCACAAAAGTGGAATAGCCCTCTGTTTCGGTTTCCCGCTTGCAAACGTTTCTCATTGTGAAGTTGGTATTTTACATTTTAGCTTAGACCTGGTTGAAAGTGTTTCCCTTTTTCTCTTTTTCTTGAAATTAAATTATCAGTCAGTTTTGTTGAACAACTTTCCGTCTGATTTTCAGGTGAGCTTGCATGGAGGGCAGGTTATGTCATGGAGAAACGATCGGGGGGAAGAGCTTCTCTTCACAAGTAGCAAGGTGTTTGTCTTGGCTTGTTTCTTAACTAGTGATATGCATATATGCGTTGCTCTGGTGACTGCACATCCTTTAAATCGTAAGCTCTTGCTTAAATATGCCAAAGGAAAGTTGCTGTTGATGCCGCTAAAAAGCTGGCTCCTACTAAGTGTTCGTCTGTTCAAATTGTAGGGATCAGAACTATTAACCTGGAACAGAATTCACTGTTCTTGCTTTTTCAATTACATTTACATTCTTCTGGCTGAAGATAACGTTTTCAGGATGTATGATTTATCATGTGTTTTTTTTTTAAATCTTTGATACTATAGTAACTATACTACCTTATGTCCACCATATTTAATTCATGAGATGAAATGCACCTTATCCAACTGGTCGACTGCTCACAGATACTTGGTTTATCTAACAGGCAATATTTAAGCCTCCAAAAGCAATAAGGGGAGGGACTTCCATTTGTTTTCCACAGGTATCCTTTATTACACGGGTACATAATGGTTCATCAAATGTGTACTTGTAAGCTGATAGTTTCCACACGCTTCTGCTTTTGCAGTTTGGTAACTGTGGATCTTTGGAGCGTCATGGATTTGCCAGGAGCAAGATATGGGCGATCGACGATAACCCTCCACCCACTCATCCTACTAATAGTGATGGCAAATCTACCATCAATTTGATACTAAAACCATCCGAAGAAGATCTGAGATGTTGGCCCCACTGGTATTTCTTTACGATTACACTATTGTTCCCAAAACCGTTTATTAGCACACCTGAGCAGATGCTCCAAAAATATCTGAGCAGATGCTCTTAAAATAGTAACAATTTTATCTTCCAAGAAATTGTAATGCATCATCCTGCGTCATGGCAAAATCTCTCCTACTTTGGATAAGACCCTACCAGTGACCAAGAATTTTTTCAAAGCATATTCAACACCGCGCCAATAGTTTCAAAATTGCTTCCTCATTTTTATATGATACAGCCAGACGTCATCTCTTGAAGTCAAACTCCATCCCATTGTTGGTAAAAAATACAGCAAATACCTCAGCAGATTCGTAATTACCTAGTTCATTCAGAATCTTTGCATCGTAGTCTCATATCAATCCCAGACTATGTGACACGGGTACGTCTAATTTGCCCAGGTACCCATGTCAGTATGTGGGTATGACGACACGGGTACGTGGGTATGACTGCATTTTAAAACATTTAAAATTATATTTTCAAACTTAATATTTTTCACCAATTTTGATTTTTCCTTTCTTTTATATTTCCCTTCCACTACGATTCTATATTTTTCTCCCATTTTTCTTTAATTTTGAGAATTTTGTGGATTATAACACAAAGTGTAAACTATTAATGTTTTTTTTTTCATTTTATCATTTTTGAGAATATAAAATTTGTCGTATCTACGTACTTACAATTTTCAAAATTGCCTTGTCCGAACCCATACAGTACCTGCATCCATGTGACATAGGTCCCTGAGGTTAAGCAAGACTTGTGAAAATGACTTAGTTTTGAGATCAATTGTAATTGAGATCCGGCTGACAATGTTAGCAAGGTATCATGAACTTTTCATGATATCACCAAATTACGTAATGGTAATTTTTCTTAAATGAATTCTTTTTTGCATACTTTAAATGTACTTTCTTGAATCTTTATATCTTAAAAACTTCTGAGATTGTTGTTTATTCATGACTGCACAATAAAGTGCTATAAAATAATTCTGCTGACAAGAGCTTCTTGCTCAGCATTAAGGAGATCAAGAGCTTACATTGGGTTGCATATTTTTAGCATAATCTGGTAGAAGCCTGCCTAGCCTTAACGTGTGCAACTTTTCTTTTCAATCTCTAGTGGTTCCAAGATTACTTAAGAAAAATGTTAACTACAAAAAAGAAGCATTATTGAGAAGTTGTGAATCTTGGGATGACAAATTTTCTTGTTTTAATCTGGAAAGTGGGAAATGGTGAAATACTCTTCATGTTTGGCATTGTCTATGCCTATGCAGGAACTCCTTCTGACATGTTTCTTTCTGATTAGACTTAGTTATGCACCATATTAATTACTGTGCTTCTTAGTACTTATTAATCTTTTATCCTGATTCCTGACACTGCAATTCTGCTCATGCCTTATCTTCTTTATCTCTCAAGAACTTGCTTCTCATAGAATTCTGAAATAATTTTACTATTTTGAGGCTATTGTGCTCATATAGTTATTTTATTCGCCTCAGTTTTGAATTCCGCCTCAAAGTGGCTCTAGCAACTGGTGGAAATCTAGTGATGATGTCACGCATCAGGAATGTTGATGTCAAGCCATTCAGTTTCACATTTGCTTATCATTCATACTTCTCTGTTTCAGACATCAGGTAATGATAATTGAAGATGTTTTACTTTCCAGTAACAACTACTGTAACTGCTCCATTTTCTTCAGAATTTGTGGTAAAACTGAAGCTTTATGTCAAGTTCCTATTTGAGCAAGTTATAATGTTACATGTGGCAACCTTGTTAAGATAAACATGGTAACTTTTTTTTTGGTTTGTTTGTAACCCAATTCTGGATATGCCGTAATGTGTACCTTTACCAGGTTATTAAGATTCTGATACTAGAAATGATAAATGCAAACTCAAATGGGCATGTTCCTCAATTCATTTTTTTATAAGAAATATTCATGAAGGTTAACGTGGTTCTAAGCACACAAAATGGGCTTGCAAAGGATATTTTTGTTTTCTAGTTTACCTATGGTTATTGCTGCGTCCTGGTAGGGCTTGCAGAGACCAATATAATGCTATGACAAAACAATAAGAATCAGTGCAGAAGAATGACTTGGCATATGAGAATTGGTTTTTGATAGGACAAGAGGAGAAAGAGAAAACTTCCAAGCTGATCCATGTTAATTGGACAAGGCGAAGGCATGATTGACAGTCACAATGATGTTTTCTCATTTTATTTTCTTGATTTTCTGGATCATACATTATTAGTATTAACTTGTAACCTCTCGTTGCCTCCATCTTGGCTTTATTTGTCTTCTCTTGTTATTGTGTCACTATTTTTGAGGATCTGCTCATGTCTCTGTAATGCATTCTTCCACTGCATCAATTGAAGTTAATCATACACAAGTAGCATTTGGACGACTTTTTTCTCTAGTAGTATTTGAAGTTTGAACTGAGAGGCTGTTTGTACGGTTTCAATTATATACCCTGGGGATGTTTCTTGAAATAAGTGATTTGGTCCCTTACTTTTTTACATTTTATGGTGTATAGCAGTTATTTTGCTCTGTTTCTCTTCAATTAACATAAAGGTTTGTGCTAAAAATATTTCTAAAAATTTTAGGACTTATAGTGTCTTTTGTCTCAGTGAAGTAAGGATTGAAGGGTTGGAGACTGTTGACTATTTGGATAATCTGTGTCAGCGAGAACGTTTCACTGAACAGGGGGATGCAATAACCTTTGAGAATGAGGTAACCTCTTCTTACCATTGTGTCAACAAAAAGTAGACAGTCCATTCTATGGGCGGTCACTCAAGTCTCGACATATGTTGATTCCTCAATGATGCTTGTTGATTCTTTATAGAATATCAAGATTTTGATTTTCAAAGGCTACTGTATTCAATTGATGAAATATCTTTTAGTTTACTCAAAAAAAAGAAAAGAAAAGAGAGAGATGTCTGAACTCTGAAGGGTTTGTGAAATAACTGTTTCTGCAACTTCCTTATTTATATATAAGATTTAGGAGGTAATATTGATTTTTCTTCACAATAATAACTGATAAATTACAAATATATTCCTAACCTTATGTGGCAAAAAAATGAATTTGACCCGTGCTACTAAATGATAAAAAGCACCTTATGTAGCATTTGACTTTCCATACATGTAACTTTTTTAAGCACGAAGTGTTTTTTAGTCGCATCAACTTTGTAGACAAGTGTTTGTCTACTTAATCATGTTGTTATGTTACCAAAATTTCTAAAAAATTTGAAACTTAGATAGTTCTGTGATGTTCCATGGATTGTCAATTGCAAAATTCTCAAGGAATTAGTGTTGTTAGTTCCCAGTTCCAACCCAACATCTTATTTACCTTTTTTAATGCTCCCCATAATGATAATCCTGACCTTGGCTTCAACTTAATTACTGTACTATTTGCTTTCATATAAATTTTTTTGATTTCTACCTTCCTGCTCTGTGACTGCTGCACTTGTAATCTCTACATAAAAACAAGTTTCCTCAGAGGCCATAGATCAGGTTCTCAGGATTGTCCTTCCTTATGCATATATATTGTCTACAACACTCTAATGGGGGGCCTAGCATAACGTCTTAAGATAAAACAACTTCTCCTAGTAGGAAATAAGAATGCTCTAGGTTTTATCTGGAGTTGAGGGTGACTGCATTACTTAATTGAAGTGCAAGTACTGTCATTCTTTTTAAGTACTTTTTGTTGTTAGACACTTATACTTCCTATACCTTTCTTCCTCACGGAGCTAAAACAGATCAAGTCATGTGTTTCTTATCTGATGAATGATTATCTACCATAAGACATTTTGTGTGGGTAAAGCCATTTATTTGGGGCCCAAGTGTCCTGGAGGGGAAGCTTATATTGCTTGTAGCTCGGATGAATCATGCATCATCGAATTTCACTATAAAAAACTTTATATTATAACGTGTTGCCCAAAGCACCTTCAGTGATAAATGCTATTTGTTGCATTTAGATGGACAGGATTTACCTCAGCACTCCAAATGTAATTGCTGTTCTCGATCACGAGAAGAAGAGAACATTTGTTATAAGAAAGGAAGGACTGCCGGATGCAGGTAAACCTTCCTTCAAAATGCATATGTTCAATTGTTCATATTCTACTGTAACAGGGACCAGATGCAATTCCCAGAAGAAGAAATGGCTGAAATAAATATTGTTGCTTAGTGTGGCTACTCTGTCAATTATGATTGGAAACCCCGTTGATTGACATTTTTGTTGTGTTTGCTGGATCTGTGGCAACTGCACTGTATTTGTTTGCCATGCCACCTCCAGTGGTTCTTTGTTTCTAGCAGAATCAAGCACATTCTTTTGAACCGTAAATGGTTCCTTTCTTTGCCCTTTGGATGTGAAATAAATGTCTGGGGCAAAGAATGTGCATAACCAACATCAAGATTTTGTAAAAGCAATGCTGGATGTCTGATTTCAAGCATGCTAGCAACTTCTGACCAACGAGAGGCCTGAAGAATTACTGTTTCTGTGTCAGACTCGAGGCTTGGTTGTTTGTACTTGGGCTTTGTCCAACACCTTTTAAGAATTCATCATTGTCTGCAGAGCATTGAATACGTAAAAAGTTGCTTCAAATGTCTTTTAGCTCAAGTTCATCAATTCTTTGTACTTTTGATGATTCTGCCGATTCACTCATTGACTCAGTCCAACTGCTTAATCTTATCACTTCACCAACTCTGTTACACCACTGCAGACTGATATTTTTCAGTCTCTTTTCTCCCCTTACAGTTGTCTGGAATCCTTGGGAGAAGAAGTCGAAGTCTATGGTGGATTTTGGTGATAATGAGTACAAGCAAATGCTTTGCGTGGATGGTGCTGCCATCGAGAAGCCGATAACGCTCAAGCCCGGGGAAGAATGGACAGGCAGATTGGAGTTGTCGGTTGCTCCCTTAAGCTATTGTTTTTGAAATGACTTCGTTCTCTGAAAGCACTGAAATTTTTAGTTTGCAGCAATTTCACAAGAACACGATCATATCATATGTGTTCATGCTTTAGGAGGGTAGAAGGTCATTGGCTTAAAATTCTGGTCTTGAGCTGACTAAGTTATTGTACACGGAAGCAACACGATTAGCTCGATAAATTCTTGGTAAAAAGAAGCAAAGATTTACTTCTTCTTTTCCGGTTGATAAGGAGGATACATTTCATGAGGACTGCCGAAATCGAACCAAGTCACACAACTCTTGACATTGCAACTAGTGCCTAGTGGTGGCCGATCAGATATTTGTCCCAAAGCGTTGGGTCCGTTTCTGAGATACTATTAGCAAAAAAGGAGGAACGCGAAAAAGTAACGTTTCCGCAGAAGCCTTTCTCTATAAGCTATCAGAGCCAGGTTTCGATCCTGGGACCACAGGTAATGGGCCCACCACGCTTCCGCTGCGCCACTCTGATGGGTTGTGACATGTACCCAAAAGTTTCAAAATAATAAAAATATTTAAATATGGTAAGAAATAATTTTCCTTGCTATTGCATGTTGAGTCTACTTAAATATTTATGTTCGACCAAATGGAGGCCGATGGTTTATAAAACTTCATATCTGATCAAGTTACCAACATCTTCCCTCCGAAAGAAAATAACATAATTTCATTTTATTAGGTGTGAAATGTGGTGTGGTTTAATTTTTCCAATAGAGCTGGAATGTGATTTCTTTATTATAAAATATGAATTAGGTCAAGGGTAGAAGGAGGTGCAAGCCAAAGGTGGGCAATTGGCCACACAGACCCAAGAAAGTTCTTATTGTATTTTTTTTAATTTACATACGGTGCTCTTAAAAAAAAAAGATCTAGTATCCCTTAGCCAAAACTGTCCCTCGATTAGGTTTGACCTGATCTGAATTTGAGTTTGCCACTATGTTAATATATCTGATTGAATAGGATATTTGACCAAACCGATCTGAAAAAATTGGATATGGACAAAAATTTAATATTCGATTAAGAAATCAGATATGATTCAAATTTAATAAATGACATCCAATCGGATTCTAAACATATTCATTTTTAGACAAATATCTTGTATCTAATGCTATTAAATCTTGTAAATTGGTAAAATTCAGTTCAAAATTTGGATTCGGATTTGGATATAAATATAAAAATCAGATCCAGATTAAATTTGGATTGTAAAATCGGATTTCTGATTCGGATTCAGATATGACTTTTCTTTATTTGAATTCGAATAAGAAAATATAAATATCCGAAGAAACAGATATAATTAAAGATATATCGGTTCCCAGTTCGATCAATTGACATCCCTATTTTCCACCCAAGTTTTAGGAGGGTTTGGAACATTATCTCCCGAACAATATATGTGCTATTTGTAGTCATTAATGCTTGCTGGTAATTGCCTGGTGTTAGAACATATCACCAGCAATTGGATGGTTAATCAGGATGTAATCTTTGGATAATAATATATTTTATGTTAGTTTGAACATGTAATGCATTTATCAATTGGATTAAGAGAGAAACCGTTATTCTTTTAGCCCTTGTCTAAATCAACAACCCTGTGGTAATGTATACTAGTTCATATTCATGAAATATTATTTGTGACAAATTCATGAAACACTAGCACATTGTTCATGTTACCAAATACCAATTTGAACATCGCTCATCTAAAAAAGGCAGGGAGTAAGCTATGACGATACAACTAGGCCACATGATATTCCGGCGGCGTGCCCGAAGAGGCTAAAATGCCCTTACAAAAGGCTAAAGTTAATATAAAATTTATTTTAATCAATAATTTAATTAACAAATTAGAATTATTAGCTTTCTTCGTGTTTGAAAAAAAAAAAACAATGATAAAAAAACCTATATTCGCCACATGTAATTGGTATGACATTGTGTACCAAAAATAAGAAGGAAAACTAACCAACCTTGGTCGGTAGATTGCCAGCTCTTTTGCTACGGACGGAGCCGAGCTATTTATTGAAGACAGCTGGTCCAAGTCTGCTCCACAAGTTCTGGGCCCAACTGGGCTTGGTCAAGCTGGGCCAAGCCTTTATGATGACCGGTTGGGTTCCTGCAACCCTGACTGGGCTCAGACCAGATCTGTCTGCGGCTTTACCTACCAACTTAAGATTTACACCTAGCAAACAGGTTGTCATATATATATATATATATATATATATATATATATATATATATATATATATATATATATATATATATATATATATATATATATATATATATATTCCTGGTGCAGGTATTAGATTAAAAGAAATTTAGTTTAATTCATATAAAAAAATAAAATAAAATTCATATTTAGGCTTCTGTTAAAATTTTTGGCTCCACCCCTGAAGACGAAGAAGAGAAAACAAAAGTGGGAGATGTCCCGGGTTGTTTAACCACAAGGGACATGGGAAACCATACTCAACACAAGCTTGACTACTATATGTGCATTATGTGATCTCTTTCTCTCTGTAAAAGGTATCTTGTGTTTGGATGAACTATCGCTCACCTAAAAGGCAGGGAGAAAGCGACGACGCTACAGCGTGACCACATGAGCCTCTCAGCGTCGTCGTCGAATTGAACTCTCCATCAATTATGTGTAAGCAGATTTGATATTCCGGCGCCATACGTGAAGAGGCCAAAACACCCTACAAAAGGTCATGACAAAGTTAATAAAAAATATTAATTAATAGTTTGATTAAAGCTTATTAAGTGACAAATATTCATTCCTGAACTTCATGTACTAACTAAAAAATATATATATGAACTAACAATTCAATGCAAGTACTAATGGAAAAAATTGTGAATTAACCAACACAATGCTTGTGTACGTGTCTGTTGATATGTGTGTGGGTGTTTGAAATCAAAATTTAGGAATTGGATTTGAGCAACTATAGTGTAACTTGAGACAAGATTCCTTAAAGCATGAAACCGTGGAAAGTTCTTATTGAGAGTCTCATGCATTTCATGAATAAAGTGATATTTTCCAATATTTTCTATCACAACGGCGAATCGAAATCGCTCCATAAAGATATGAAAATCACGCTTAAATTGGCGGCACACGAACTCTAGCCCTGGAGATGTGAAACAATTCAACTACGGGCAACATGTAGCTGGTCGGGCTGGTGAACGAAACTCTTATTATCAATTGGACTAAAGCAGGTGCTATACCTATGTGATGAGTTTTAAACCTGTGCTGAGGCAGTCCTAAACATGAAGACAAGGGGGAAATGGGTAGAGATCTCAACATGTCTTGGTGATTTAAATTTAAATTTGTCCATTAGAGCAAACCACACAGTATAATTTGATTGCCCATAAAGTGTCTTGGCATATATGCATCTTTATTCTCGTGTTTTCTCCTTTTATCTGAATTTTAAGAATAAGTAATAATTTAAATTGATTTGTAAAATTAAAAATACCAGGTACAACAAATAAATTAATAATAAAAAAGAAAGTATTTATCAATATATCCACCTCAAGTGATTCATGTAATAGGACACAAAGGAGGTTGGAACAATGGTCAAGACGAAGGTTAATAGGTAGTCAGTTTGGAGCGTCAGTTCTCTATGTTGCAAAAAAGGAGTCACTGAGATTAAAAGTTGAAACATGATATGGGCAGTACTCCGAAACACCAAAAACATTACCTAAGAATACTTAGGTAAAACTTTGATTCTTTTCTAAAATAATACAAATATAAGTTACACTGGTCACTCAACTTCCATCTTTCTTATTACTAAGAAAATTGACTGATGAAAACTGATATCTTTAAAAAAATAAAATACATTAATGCATGAAACCCATCAACTTGCTCCTATCAACTTGAGCATTAAATTGCTCGCACCGACTATTATCACCCTTCTCACTATACTTATTAAACAAGCGTAGTTTGCTTCTTATATTATTTAATAATAATATATGATATGGTGGTGGTAAGAATGTGGACATAATCTAATCTCCGATCTGTCCTCATGAGAAGCGTAATGATTAATAACAGGTGAGAGTTGCAGAGTTGAACGCCAAGGGAACATGCCTTCTGCTCGCTGACAGGTCACGTTAGGACAGGGGCAGTGTGGGAAAGGCGGGCCCCACCTCCACCTCTGCACGCCCCACAAGGCGACAACTGCAGAGATTCTTCCCGGGAATGCCCTCCAACAATTTCCAAAATGACGGGAACGGAAGAAGCCCACGTCCATGTGCGCGGTTGTTGGTCAGATTGAATTGCCCATGTGCCTCCCGATGTGACGTGCTGTCATCT
Organism: Nymphaea thermarum; assembly: GCA_011799765.1. Lineage (NCBI taxonomy): Eukaryota > Viridiplantae > Streptophyta > Magnoliopsida > Nymphaeales > Nymphaeaceae > Nymphaea > Nymphaea thermarum. The sequence continues at coordinate 129,821 of JAANDH010000699.1, read as the reverse complement.
CTTTGTTTCCTCTCTTTCCTGTTTCATGATTTGTCAGAAAATAGTGATTTGTCAGAAAATAGAAGGGGAAAGACGACCGCTTTATCGAGATAGATGAAAATGATGGGATTTTGAATGAAAAATGTTTTTCTGCGGTACGGATACGAGAAAACGGGTACGAAGGTACGACATTTTTAAAAATGATGGTACGAATATGATATATATTTTTGTGATAATATTAATTTTTTAATTAAAATTATACTTGTGGGTACCGCCGATTCCCCAAAATTGGTATCTCCACCGAGTCGGTTCACAAATCGATGTTTGTAACTCTGGTTTTTAAGGCCAAATTGCGCTTATATGATATCTCCGGTTCACTCAGTTCACTGATTCACATTGAGAACCTTGCTAATTCAAGCTTAAATGGAGTTTAAATACAAAATTTCATGAGCAATGGAGTTTAATACGAAATTTCATGAGCAAAGCTTCAACGTTTCTTTCTATTTGATTAATTCTCAACAAATTAAATCAATCATGTAAACAATATATTAAGACTAAGAGCAACTTTCTCCCTCAAAAAGGAAATTTGAACATTTGGTTTTGAGGAAGTGTTTTAGTCCCGTATTGATGTTTTTGAAAGAAAAAAGTTAAAATATAATAAACTAAATGAAATCTTCAATCAATACCTCGACGGAGGAAGTGTTTTAGTCCCGTATTGATGTTTTTGAAAGAAAAAGTTAAAATATAATAAACTAAATGAAATCTTCAATCAATACCTCGACAGGTGAGAAATTTAATCGGATTTTGGATCTGGTTTTGGGTCCAAAGCAGATCCAAATGTATTATTTTACCAGATCTTGGATCTGGTTTCAGATTTTAAAATTTTGGATTTGGTTTCGACCCGAAACCAAATCCAAATGTACCACCGCGTACCGCGGTACCGGTACCGGTACGCGGGGCAAAACCGCGTACCGCGGTGACATAGGCAGACAAGCTTGTTGCAACCACATCTTTTTTTGCGAGTCAAAGCAAATTCGGGTTCGATTTGAACTTCACAAGTTCTCAGCTTAAGTTCAACTTGAGTTTATGAATGAGTCAAGTTCTAGTTACATGAATACAATTTGATTAAACTTAAGTAAATTTGTATACAATTAAAGTGTTGCATAAATATCCCCAGTGGGACCGACTTGTTGCGATGCGTCCTAGCATTCTTGCTATCCATAACAATGTTCTTGATTTGCTTGCTTAATTATCAAACCGAAGTTAAACTAAAATATTATCAAGCTTGAGCTAAGTTAGCTTTGAATACATAGAACTTAAAAAAGACGAGCTCGAATTCAAATGCAATCTTTATCCAATAGAGCTCGAGATAAGCTTATAAAACTTTCAGTGGAGGTGAAGCTCGACTCTCTCACGTGCATGTGATCTGATTGAGGGGTTTGGAAGCCCCACAATAATGCAATTAAAATCGGGTGTTTTGGTTAGCGTACAAGGCAATGGTAGTTCGAAAAAACATGATGCTGCTTAGTCATGATAGTGGATTGATTGTGGAGTTTCATTTGTTGGTTAGCGGTGGAGTCGGGAGGTCCCAACTCCCTTTTCCATCTCCCATGCCTTTCTCCTCATCTTCTGTTTGTTGCTTTACGTTCACGGATCCATATAAAAGATTTGGCTAAAGCCATGCATAAATTTCGAATTATTATTGGCTATGAGTAGAGGTGAATAAAGAGTTGGGTTAAAACTTAGCTTGTGAACGAGTTTGAGCCGAGTCATTTGCTTAACGAGTCAATTTCGAGTTCATAAGTCCACTCGTTCAAATAATCAAGTTGAGTTCGAGCTCAACATGTAACTCTGAGTCGAGCTCGAGCCTTAATCAAGTTTGTCGAGTCTTAATCAAGTCGATATATTCAAACGAGTTTATGAGTTTGTCGAACCTTAATTGAGTCAAGCTCTGCTCAACACGTAACAATGAATATTAATTCTATCCAAACGAGTTTGTCGAGCCTTAAGTCAAGCTCGAGGTCTAATTGCCGAGTTGAGCTCAAGCTCGAGCTATTATCGACCTTGAGCCGAGTCGAGCTTGAGAGGCTTCTCTTTGATTAAATTAGTGACTCCTCCGGTGAATCACAAGAGATCTTTCTCGTGGCTTGTTTGGGGAAGCGACTTGCATGGTCCTGCGTCCCAAGCGCGTACGGGTTGAGATTTTAGAATCTGGAGATTGTTGTACCCACCATGGAAAATATATCTGTCTTCAATATCAAGTCATTCTCTACGCGTAGGATCGATGTATCAGTCACCAAACAGTATTGCCCGTGACTTCCTTGTCATCGTCTCTCGCAGCAAACAAACATTGGGCTGCGCAAAAACAACATGCTTTCTAGTTTTGAGAAATTTTCAGAAACGCACCTAAAAACCGAGGATTTCAGGAAAGCCCGCGTAATATTATTATATTGTTAAAATGACACTTATGTTTTGCACTGTTATTTTGAACAGCTCTTTGTTGTTCATGTCTATGACTCTATGTTGGTACCGAGTTCAACTTCAGTTAATACGATTAAAAAAACTAAAATATTCTTAATGAGGACAAAGGCCTTAATTAATTACATGCAAATAAATTTTTTCTCTGTTTATTTATGATAATCATGCGATATGTCTTTTTTATACTGTCACCAAGTTTTCCTGGAAAAATGTAATTCTACAAGTAAGGCCAGGTGTATTTTCCTCCCTTTTTACGTGGCAGAATGATAGATTCACTGGTTAACAATTAAAATTTGAAAATAGTCTTATCAAATTTTTTTTCATCAGCCACTAAGAGACGTAGGTGTGTTTTTTCCATTATTTTAGTTCTTTAGGCTTGTTTTTCTATTATATGAAAACATTTAATTGTATGTTGGTTTTTACGAGAAGTACTCAAAGGGGAACCTTTCGGAACAATGACAGTGATATTGTAGACACATAAATTTTAGTTTGCAATTCAAAAACGAGATGCTTAATATACCTTTTGTTGGAAAATATTCCTTTTTCGTTTTTAATTTCAGATTTTTATTTCGATCATATCTATTCTTTTATTTTTTGACACGAATCCAAAAAATGGGCAAAAATAATTTCTGGTGTTTAATTGCGAGGCAGAACGCAGTGGGACCCACGGATCAACCGTCCGGGACAGTTGTGGGTTCCGTCCCTGGACCGCGACGTCCTTGTCAAGCCATTTCACGCTTCATGGAGATCGCCGGGGACCCGCTTTGACTCCGTGGGCGTGCGTGCTCTGGTCGCCCGCGTCGGCCGTCGGCCCCACGGATCGGCGGTGGGGTCCGATCGGCGTTCCCGAGGGCATTATCGTCAACCCCCTCGTTTTCTCCGCCGGAGACTGCAGAAGCCTTCCGTTCCCGTTTGCTTTTGCTTTATGTGGTCAAAGGCCGAGGCGATCAGACGACCGGAAAAAAAAAAAAACAGCCTTTGTATTTCCCTTCAAAACTGGCAAAAGTTCCAACTTTAACAAAGACAATAGGCCATCATCATCATTGCCCCAATTTGAATTTCAAAATTTTTAAAAACTTTATAAAAAAATAATAGCTATAAATGTAGATAAGAAGCCTCAAACTCAAGCTTTATTTTATTTTTTGTAAAAATAATCATTTTTTTGTTTAATCATGTTGATTAGTTGATGGCCACAACCTCCAAACCTGTGGCTGTCCTTTTGGGTGGCTTGAATCCATTAAGGGCAGATCGGACACTTGGTTCCGGTCCCAGCGAACTCGCGGCTCGTGGTTCCTTAACCCATTAATGCAATTACGAAAATGTCCTCGAAGGACGCTACGACAGCGCCCGAACAAATATTTAAGCCTTGGGGAGCACGTGAAAGCGCCACCTCATGAGTCATGGCGAGGAGTTCCGTCATTCGTGTACCTTTCCGGAATTTAATATTAATTAAGCGCATCTGCCGGTGGCGTCCCCGATGAATTATATAAATTCCGTTCTTTGTCCCATACGCTATCGGACCAACACAGCCGCACCTTGGTTCGTGTAGATCCTTAAAAAGCTGAGACTTAGATCCCAGAGAGACCCGTACTAGCCATAAAAAAAAAAGAAATTAAATGAAGAATTAAATCAAAATTTTAAAATGTTAATTTATTGATACAAAATCATATCAGACCCGTATCGGATTGGAGTATATAAGAAACGAGCCGTTCCAGTTGTACAAATGCATTCCTAGCCACATAGTGGCCGCATTAGCCAATGGAGGTCGAAACCGCGACCTCCATCAACATCAAGCTTTAAATCTTAAAGACGACAGCTTCCAAACAGGGCAGCGCGTTTATTCTCAACATTTAATAGCTTCAAAATAAATGGGTAAAGGTGGATGAAAGGCAGAAGCAAATGAGAATGAGTGACAACAAATAGAAAGTTTTTATTTGGGTTCCGAATTGCATTTGGACCAAGACACTATGTTCTCGTACATCTATAATGATCGAACCAACGACGTGCCTTCTACTACCACCAGTTGCCGACTTAGCTTACAAACCCAGACAATGATGCATGATTGAAGCGCTTGCTAATGAAAAAATTGTAACAATAAAAAAATTATGTTGAAAGAAGAATCAACAAAGAACTAAAGGTAATGCTACAAAAAAAATTGATCTGATTCTTATAATGAACTATTACATGTGTCACATTTTTTGTACTCTTTTAACTACTACTATGATGTGAGGGTGAAATAGGACAAAATGGTCATTTCAGTAGAAAAGGGCATTCACCGAGGTGTCCAATAGAGAAGCTGGAGGGGCAATAAGGTCAATATGCTGGAGGATAAATAGTAGTTGGGGGAAGGGGGGAATTTTTGTATGATCGGGGAGAAGGAATCCGGGGAAGTTGAGATTTCCCGCCTTCGTTCAGTCGCTCTCCCGAGAAGAGGAAACCAGAGCTCTCTCTCTCTCTCTCTCTCTCTCTCTTTGTGCTTTAATGGCGGCCTCCCTGGCTAGGCGCGGCCGATCTGGATCGTCCAACGGAAGGAACGCTCGCTAACGGTAACATTTAGCGGCGAAAGCGCTCCCTTTCCCTCTCCCTCTCCCTCTCTCTGCTTTAATGGCGGCTTTCCTGGTTTTGAGCTGCCGATACGGCAGACGAACCGGGTGGCGTCTCTGTAACGGTTACGGTGTCTGTGTGTGTACGTATGTCAGTATGTGTGAGTGTTTTGCGTGTCTGTGTCACTGTGTGGCGTGGGTGTGTTGTTAGTCACGCCATTCGCGAGTTTTACGCCGCCGATACGAAGCGAACCGGGCGGCGGATCTTAACGGTAAATTTTCAGAGCAGTAACTCCCTCACTCGCTCTCAAATAAGGCGGAGCGTCAAGAAGAGGCTGCGTTTCTCTTCTTTTGCGCTTCACCTCTTCCTTCGCCGCTTGAGGCCGGAATTCGGGTGCGGCCTTTTCTTTGATCTAAGTTAGAGCTGTCGAATCAGAAAAGAAAGGACCTGTCCGGAATCTTGCTTCTTCTCATTCTTCTCCTCCTCCTCCCTTTTCCTGTTCTGCAATTTTCAGTGCTTTATTTTTGTTTTTTTTCGCTTTTGCTGCAACTTTGTGTGTATCTGTTGTTTGCAGATTCTGCCGTCGGCGTTACGAAGTTTGCGCTTCGAAAGAGAACCAAGTTCGATTAATCGTTGACTTTAGCTTCAGTAAACCATTTGAAGACGTCTTCTGATTGAGTTACAATTTCCCCATTGCTGGTGTAGCCATTGGATCAGCGAGTTTATGCTCTGATCTCACGGAAGTCCGAAGTGAGTGGATTCTCATTGTCGAAACCTCATAGGTGAGCATAGACGCATGAATTTCGCGTTTCCTTGATTGTAAAGGAAAACCACCGTTTAATACATCTTTTTCTAAAAAGAGATAGAGGTGAATTTCTTGTTTTCTTGACCTTTTATAAATTCTGAGCATATGAAGTATTAGTTTGGATGGGGTGCTGTTCCTTATGCGCTATTGATCAGAAAAGGTTGCCAGAGAAATGACTGAATGTCCTTAGGCTGATTTTGCTTGTTTGCTGTCCAGAAATCTGGGTTTGGTTAGTGGAGTCAGAATCTTGATTATGCGAGCAAATTTTGCTTCATATGAGGAAACGCCACTTTCCTCAAGCACACGAATTCCTGTGTCTTGATTATTTTTGTTTCTGCATTCCCTTTGTGATCTTTAAAATTTTCAGGTATTTACATTTACAGGCGTGAGCCCATCGGCTTCGAGACTCAAACGTCATACCTCGCGCAGATCTCCCGTGGTCACATTTCTATTAGTTGAACGAAGGTAGCTGTTAAAGTCAGAAGTGGTTTGGCAGAAGTATTCGTTGCTGTCCGACTATTTCGAGCCTGAAGAAGGCCCTACGTCGTCCGTCTGAACGTTGCTGTTTTTCCGGATTCCTGATTCAATTGCAAAAAACTCATCTGTCGCCGGTAATCTTGACAAGGAAGAACTCGTTATACACTATTGACTTGTGGGCTATGATAACAAGAGTGAAAATCAGCAATAGGAATACGCAGTATATATTCTTGTTCTGATGTATATTGAGGAGAAGAGGCCGTAATTTTACTCGGTGAATTGATTGCTATGGACTGTTCAACGTCCTTCTTATTTGTTGCTCTATCGATCGGATTTCTTATAGGCCAGGCAAGTTGTGATCCTGTTGAAGATAAGAATGCATTGCTTAACTTCATCAGCAACATGCCTCATGTCAGAAACCTTAATTGGTCCCCAACCACCCAAGTATGCAACAACTGGGTTGGAGTCATTTGTACTGCCGATGAGAGCAACGTGATGGCGCTTCGGCTGCCAGGTATAGGATTGACTGGTCCGATTCCACCAAACACTCTCAGTCGCCTGTCCAAACTGCAGATCCTAAGTCTCAGGTCCAACAGCATAACTGGCCCCTTTCCTAGTGATTTTGTAAACCTGACGCCTCTGGTTTCTCTCTACCTTCAAGGTAACAATTTATATGGACCCCTGCCTTCTGATTTCTCACCATGGAAAAAACTTGTTCTTTTGAATCTCGCTGAGAACAACTTGAACGGTACAATACCTTCTTCTCTCTCAAATCTCACGGAACTTACAGGTTTAAGCCTACAGAACAATTCACTTTCTGGAAATATTCCAGATCTTAGCCTGCCTAATTTGCGACACTTGAATTTGGCCAACAACCGTCTAAATGGAACTATACCAAAATCTCTGCAAGGGTTCCCAAATTCATCGTTTGCAGGAAATGATCTTGTTTTCAACAGTACCCCTCTCAGCCCAGTTTCTCCCCCTAATTCCTCACCAGTTCTTCCCCCTTCCCAGAAGTCAAAAAAGTTCGGGAATTCTGCTATCTTGGCCGTTGCCGTTGCTGCTTGTGCGTTGGTATTTGTCACATTTGCTACCCTTATGGTTGTTTGCTTACGGAAAAAGAATGGAGATGTTCCCACAGAGAAAAATCCAAAGGGCGGGAAGAAGGTAGAGAAAGAGGGGAAAAAGGAAGAGGATTATCATGGAGAAAAAAGTAAGCTGGTTTTCTTTGAGGGCTCTTCGATGGAATTCGATTTGGAGGACCTATTAAGGGCTTCTGCTGAAGTTTTAGGTAAAGGTACTTTTGGTACGGCATACAAAGCTGTCCTAGAGGATTCAACTGCAGTGGTTGTGAAAAGGTTGAAAGAGGTGGTGGTAGGAAAGAGAGACTTCGAACAGCTGATGGAAGCAGTAGGAATCATAAGGCATGAGAACGTGGTTCCTCTAAGGGCCTATTATTACTCTAAAGATGAGAAGCTGTTGGTTTATGATTATTTCAGCGAGGGAAGCTTGGCGGCACGGTTACATGGTATGCTTTATCCACTCTCCTTACTCCTACCATTTTCAACCGCATCTGTTTGCAACGGCATTTTAGTTTTATTTTTTGTGTTTCACGTATGCATGCTATTTTTTTTTTCCTCTCAATTCAATTAAAACATGAAAGAAAGGAACAAGGAAATGGTCGTCTTTCAAAATTCTTCACAAATATTTCTTGACATTGTGTACATATAAGAAATACTGGTAAACTATTTGTTGAACCTTAAGATATATGCTGTTTTCTCAGTTCATCTAATTGACGAAACTTCTGCAAATGAAACCACTTAAGGATGACCTTTTTGGGACGGTTGATCCATGCCAAACAGTGGACATGATTTTCTTTGAGAGCACAAACGTTTACAGCTTAATTTGGAGACCTTCGTCTTCCTAATGAAGAAATGGCTCGTTGTTGAAGTTGTTGCATCTGCATAAATGAATGCTGTTGTAGTATCAAAGTTAAATAATTCTACATCCACATGATATTTCATGTTACATTAATAAAAATCTCAACATGGCCAAATGTCTTCATTTGTCTAGTAGCAGCAGTGAAATGGGCCTACTTTTATTTGGGTTTTTGGATTCTTGTCAAGAAACCTGCGTTTTCCACTGGCATCCGTTGTCTTGTGGATGGTCTGGACAACATTTTTAGGTGCTGACTTCGCATTATCCTTCAAATGTCAGACTGCTATGGGAAATTTGGTAATGTGAGAATCATAGTAGAAGATTCAGCAAAGATGAGGCTTGTTCTGGGGATTTCGTTAGTAAGTTCGGATCTAATGATTCTTAATAATTCTTTATTCAGCAGTCCGGCACCACCCAAAGTTATCTGAGACTTTGGTTTGAGCCTAGTTTGTGTGCGTAGGGATGAAATTTATTGAGCATAGTGCATCTTTCTCCAGCAAGTTAAGATGCGATACAAAATGTGCAGAAAAAAAAATAGTATATTAGATGCACAGTCAAAGACAGGCAAAAGAAGAAAATATGTCCTAAATATCAAATTCCCTTTGACATACTTCTTGGGTTGCGAATTTGGCATGTTAGACATTTTATGTCATTGTTTTGCACTCGCTTGACAGGAAGATCAATATAGATAACTATTTGATTGTCATCTTAAAGGCATCTGCTGAGTGATACTGCTAACAATTGCTCCAGTGGCAGATTACAACTTGTGAGCGGGAAAGTCTCACAAGAAATCTCCTTGTTGGCAATAACTAAACTCAGTGCAGTATTGTTTGTTCATAACGTATTTAATGATTTGATTCCTTAATTTCCTTTATATTTGTACGAATGAATTCAGGGAAGAAAGATGGTGAGAAATCTCCTTTTCAGTGGGATTTGCGTGTCCGAATTGCTGTGGGTGTGGCGAGGGGCATAGCTCACATCCATGCAGAGAGTGGTGGACGGTTCGTCCATGCCAACATAAAATCGTCTAATATTTTAATCCATCCAAGATACTATGGATGCATATCAGATTTTGGCCTATCATCGCCTGTCATCCCAGTATCCCCTGTGCACACACGAGCAGTTGGATATCGAGCTCCAGAGGTGATGGAGATGCGCAAGCCAACGCAAAAATCAGATGTCTACAGTTTTGGCGTTCTGCTTCTTGAGCTTCTCACTGGAAAATCTCCCATTCATATTCCAGGTTCGAGCAATGCTGGGGGATGTGAGATAATTGATTTGGCTAGATGGGCACAATCTGTTGTACGGGAAGAATGGACAGCTGAGGTTTTTGATATTGAGCTGATGAAGTGCCCTGGGATTGAAGAAGAGCTAGTGCAGATGCTGCAGATAGCGATGGCGTGTGTTGCAAGAGTGCCAGACCAGAGACCGAAGATGGCAGATGTAGTGAAGATGATCGAGGATGTTCGGCAATTTGACTCTGTGAACCCACCATCGTCGGATTCCCGGACGCCATGAAGGCATCAGCCTCATTTTAATTGATGTTTACTTGAGTTCCATTCTCCTGCCTTGGCTAAAACAAGTGCAGATCTTGTTTTCGTAGGTATACAACTGATCTGAGAAAAGAGCTGGTGGGTTTCTCTAGCGCTTTGTGCGACTGCTGTTTGTAGAGTGTCTAGAATGCCATTTGGCCTTCGCAGGTCTGAAGGCCACTTGATTCTGATCTATTTGTTCTTCTGGAGCTTTGGGGGGCTCAGATCTCTTTCGTGTTGCCAGGGGACAAGGAAGCTACTCCTCGCTGCCTCTTCTCATTCTTCGTCCTATTTTATTTTCTCTCGTTGTAATTTTAGTCCTTCCTGCAATTGTTTTGTTGATCCGTCTCCTGAGGATAAATTTCTGAAATAAACCGATATGGGATCGTAGAATTTGTCTTCGAAGTTGAAGATATGGCTGATTAGTTACTTACGATGCCTGCCTCTAGATGGATCTGTTTGCCTGACGAAGTACTGGATTATGAGATGTCATCTTGCAGAAAAGCTCTACAAGCACGTCCATTTGGAATCCGATACCTCCACTGCAATTTTGATCCCAAATCAAGAACCCATGATCTGTTAGACTGTTTCCATGATTCGTCAGAGATTATGATTCTTGAAATTTGCATGGTAAGGACAATACTTGTTTGGAAGGATGCGTCGTTCAAATGCGAGAGACTGACAATGAAATGGTCCCAAATTAGAACCATTTGGTAACCATTGCAGGGGATGGTTGATGCAGTTATATTTATTTGTTTATATTTTTGACCTTTTTCCCTCTGCAGCAAGGGTCATGTGCAGGTGTGCTACTCGATGAATTTCTGTATTCATATCCTGTCTGTCCTCTGTGGTCAGAAAAAGCAGGGGCGTGATTCAGCTTTGTTTTGGCCGGAGCATCTGACCCGAGTATCTAATGAGAGCCTGAGATTGAACTGCATCTGACAGCCTGAGATTCGGACCGCATCTTCCGATTTTCGGATGCAAACTGTGTTCAAGACACTTGAAGGCGTTTGTTTGATCATGATTTTATATTCACGATTTGAGATCATGATTGTAGTTTTTTTTTTTTGTTTTTTTGCTATGGTGAATGAGTAAAATGGGAATCTTGGATTAAGATTTGTTTGATGAACTTTTAGACAGCAGCAATGGCAAGTCATATATGTCCTGAACTTAATAAGGCAATGCAACACTCCTTATGTCTCCATTTCAGGACTGCATCTCTATTTATTCATCAATAAAACAGAAACTTAGAACACCATAGAATACAGATCCACACACCATGGCATAAGGAATATTTGGTTGCCTTAGATCCAAATTCAGTATTTAAGGTCCACATAAAGTTCAAATATTATGGATTCTATTCGGACCCATTTCTTTCAACACTCGTTCTCTTTTGACCTGTCCCTTGATCCTGCTATGCTTCATTATCCTAGATTTCATGTCATCGGTAGAATCAGAGTCCCACTTGTTGGATCAGTGTAAGGTTCGGTCTTAAAATACGAACTACAATTTAAATCAACTATGTCCGACCCCATATCTTGTCTCTTTCCAGCACACCAGTTTCTATATACTTAATACAAACTGGACTCTTAATCAGCAGCTTATTTAAGAATTTGGTTTCCCATTATGTTTTTCTTAAATTTCTTTACTTTTCAGAAGGAAAAATTAAACCGAAGATGAACCACGGATATTGCTTTGATATTACTCATACCAAGTGATTACTGCATATGTTTTACATTGTTTCTCCAACCAACCTTGCAGTCCTTTTCCAAAATCCTAATCAAAGAAATTACATGGTCTACACCTAAAATTGAGATTTTTAAACGATTTTTTGATATATCTAGGAATATATAGTTTATGGATCAGAAGCCATTAAAAATTTTCATTTACCCATCCAAGAAAACTGACCCAAATGTAAACAGGCTTTTATAGTGCAAATCATGAATTTACATTGAGTTGTTAACAACATAACAAATCACTTTGCATCTGAACACGAAAATTTAATTTCTGAATTGTGGCTACTGTGAAGGCAGCATTAGATTACAACCATTCATTCACAGAATCCTACCTGCTCCCCCAGATGTGGCCATTAAAGAGAGAGAGAAAGAGGGGAAGCTAGCGTTCTCAAAGGCGGATCTCATATAAAGAACATTTGACGTAACGAACCTCTAGAAACTCTCTCTCTCTCTTCCTCTCTCTCTCGTGCCATAAGGAACGACGCTGCAAATTATCATCAGGTCGACTGAATTTCTATGCTGATCCACCTCCCAAGGTAGGGTTGTCTCTTGCACTCGTCTCCAAACGTCGCCCACACCCTCCTGAGAGAACAAGAAAGCTCACAAACAACAACTCTTAACATGAACTTTTCTGCCTCTCCTTCAATTTTTATGTTTTTCATATCCCGTAAGCTAATCATCTGCTTTCGTTTTCAAAGTTAGCCAGAAAGACTGATTATTGTAATTTTTTATTGGTGCATGACATTCATTTTGGTCCTTAACATGTCATTGTTTTTTGCTTCTTCTTGGGTGTGAATCATAAGATGCTCATATTTATCTCGAATTTGCTTTCTTACTGCTACCAAACGACAAGGTGGTTCTTGTTTATAATTTACGTTCGTCCAGTAGAGTGCAAGTCTTCCTGTTTGATTACCAAGAATGCAAAGAATCAATCACGCAGTTTTCTGTTTCCCCCATTTTCTTTTTAACATTATCAACCAACAAACAAAGTACGTATATCAGATAATTAGTCTTCCGAATGCATGGAGGTGAATTCATGCTCCGTAAATTTCTGCTGTTCGTTCATTCATATCATCTCACACCACTCCCCTTGCACAAAAATATCTGCAATTTTGCTGCACCAAATTGTTGCTCTCGCAAAAGCACTAATGGCGTCTCATTGAGGAGAAATTATTCGACACATCTGCATGATTTCTGTGCAGGTTACATTCCAGACATTTCAAACCAAAAAATCAACGGTTAAATCGGTTTATTGTGATGTCTAGATAGGTTTAAAAGAACATCATGATCTAAGACTTGCAGAATTTACAAAGTTATAAAATCACACGTAGATACATGTGTAAGTCCTGATCCAAACAATGTTTCAGATTCTTAATGGGAACTAACCTCCATCCTTATGGAAAACAACCTACAAGAATTGATTTCTCAAATCCGCAACCAAATTTCCTTCTCTTGCAGGCGAGAATGCCAGATTATTTTCTCACCACCATTTGACAAACATAGCAATATGGGCAGCTTTTGAAAATGCCCGTCCTATAGGATCATGTAATTTCATGAAATACTTAGCGGACGTGATCGGAAATTAGAAGTCGAGTTTCATAAGACATTTACTTGGAAACTTCTTTACTTTATCATCACCATATTGATATCGTAGAAAGTACAGTTTTTCTTGTTTTGACTGATAATTCATACTCCCTGATTCAAGTGGTAAGAGAGAGGGGAAGTTAAAAGAGGTTGTGAAGTTGGGATCTAGGATCGAGTATCAATTATGTCATTCTATTGGTTCATACTTTTGATAACATAGACGTCACTTAAACATACTTTAAATACCATTTTTGAAGTAAAATGTAGTTTAAGATTGTCACACAAATCATACGTATAATATACATCTGAATATTTTTCACTCAAAAGTGAAGAACAAAAGCACTCGAATAGAAGAGGAAGAAACACATAAAACAGTCGCCTTAACAAGCACAGCGGTGATCGTCGTCTCTATGTTATTCTTTGGTATTCACCTTCACTCATCCTGTCCAACTGACCAGCTTTGGTGGGAGTCCTCCATGCTCCTAGACAACAGCATCAACCACCACCGCCGCCACCAATGTCACGGAATCTACCAGAAGAAGACCCCCCCCTGAGCGCAGCGCCGCAGCTTCGCAATCACAGCAGCAGCTGCTGTTGCCGCTGCTGTTTTTGCTGCTGCTACTGCCTCTTCTTCGTCCTCTTCATCATCTTCGTCCTCGTTGTCTTGCTCGCTGCCGTGTTCGGCCTCTTCTACCTGTGGTACAGGCCAGTCCTCCCGGCCTTCCACCTCCAAGAACTCACCGTCAAGGACCTCGCCATCGACCCCAAGCCGGAAAAGTCCTCACTGTCCGCGAACGTGACCGTCCGAGTGCAGGCTACCAACAGGAACAAGAAGTTGCATCTCTTGTATAGGGACTTCCGGTGCTGGGTCACGGCAGCGGGAGGGGTCAGGTTCGGGGAAGGGTTGGCGCCGGGTTTAACGCAGCAGGACGGCAACGTCACCGTTATAGAGCTCCAGGCGGCCGTGCGGGGGGCTGCCGTCGACAGGAACGTCGGAGAGAGCATTGAGAAGGGGGCGGCCGCCAAAACATTGGCCGTCGCCGTGGAGCTCCGGACGGCCGTGGGGACGATGGTCCGGGACGTGAACACCAGGAAGCTGCCCATCAGGTTGATATGCGGCCCGGCCACGATCAAGCAATTGGACGGTGGCGATGCACCCAAGTGCAAGATCCGGTTGTTCGGTTGGTGATTCGGGTCGACACTACATCACATGGACCCGGATCCAGAACCTAACAATGTAATGGTGACTTTGACTCACCCAACTCACTCACCACCAGGGCTGTTTGATATCTTGATGGACTGTTAAGAGAAACAAAGACAAAAAGATTATTAGCATTTTCATTATTAGTATTAATCCTCTTGTTTATCTCGTTGTTTATCTGTCAACATCGGTCAAGATGGATCAGATGGGCTTCATGAGTATGTTGGGTTAAAGAAACTCATCTGTTTTGATCTTTCTCTCCCACTTGAGAGGTATTTCAGACTCTTGAAAACAACAACTTGACTCTTATATATTTGTAATTTAATCATCAATCTCTTTCTAATTGATAGCCCAAACACATGAATTTATGGATTTAGCTCCATCTATCAAGAGTCAATTAGAAACATTTAACACTTGCACAATGTTCTTGTTACTAAACACTCCCTTAATAAGTTGTTTAACTTGTTTCATGAATCTACTCTAAAGATTGTCACAAATTCATGGAACAGTAGTCTTACTGTTACATAAATTTGATTCGATTAATTCTTTGGTCAGATTTATGGAACACTTACGGAATTCATGGCATATTAGTTTTAGTGTTTCGTAAATCTGTTTTAAATTTTTAGCAGACCTATTAAACACCTACAAATTGTTTTGACATTTTTCCAATGGATGAGCTCAACCCAAAATATAGCAGATTTATTGCAAGTACACTTACAAAGTGTCATTGCTGCCAAACAACCATTAAATGTGTGACATCTTTTCAATGGATGAACTCAACCCAAAATTTCTAGCACAGACCCAGTGCAGGTTAAACCTGGACCCAGTTTCCCTAACTTTCGACATGCAAGTCTCAAGTGCACAACGAATCCACTGGTAAATAAGAGCCAGACTTGTTTAATTGGTCTTTTAATGCATCCAAACTGCGGTTCGAATTTTGATCGAATGCAAAAGTTGGTCCCCGATCCAAATGAGATGCCAATAACCGATCCAACTTTGAAAGCTGAAGCAGAATCGTTCACCTGCCTTCCATCTTTCCACCTAACGTATAAAAATAATTGGGATCGTGAGGAACATGATACTTAGTCGTCGACAAATTGGATACAAATTGTCACGTAATATCACGTGACAATTAAGGGTGGGCGTCGGGCTTTGGGGCCCATGCCTTGAGTCGGGCTGAGTCTGAGTCAAGCTTTAGTCGGGTTCGATAATTTTTTTAATATATATATATATATATATATATATATATATATACAAGTAACGTATATATTAAAATTAATTCGAGTTCTAAAGAAAACATGTCCTTTCAAGATTTTACACATGTACAAACTCTAATGGTTTCGTTTGAATTTAGGGTTTAGGGTTTAGAACAAGATGCAACTCAAACCGGACCTTTGAATCTTTTTGAATCTTTTCTTATCGATCCACTTGTTAAATGTTTAACGTGGAGAAAGACGACGTTAAATTCGCGAGTCCACTGCAGGATGGAGTCGCTTTAGGTTCATGATTTGAACAAATTAAACGTTTGACAATTGTGACTTTAAACGTTAAATTGTCTTTGGAATAAGAAGAGTGTTTTGATTCTCGTTAAATATCAAAGAAGCTTCACCAAATAAAAATTGAGAGCTCGGGTCCACGAGGTTCGGTCCCGATTCCCACAGGCATCGTTGGCGGGCCGTCGGAGATCATTATCGTCTAGGTTTTCTGGTCAATTTAGGTAGGTTGACCAAAAGGAAAAAGAGACGACGCGTAAGAGATACGCGGGTATCAGGAAAGACGAAAAAACCCTCACCTTTCGTTCAAAATCGCGTCCTGGTCAAAATATTGATCCCGAAAATGTCCGTGATGATCGAGTTAAATAACGAAACCACCCTCACGTCTGACCGTGTACTGGATTAGGTGGAACCTCCTCCGACATTGCCTTTACCTTACTGGGCCAAGGTTAGGTTCTTTTATTGACAAAATTACCCTTCCTCCATTCGACTCACTCAATGATGAGATGACCGATTTATTGGGACCTTTTTTTTTTTTAGATCACCTCAAATTTAGATAGAAACACTTGATGATGCATTTATAGGCAGCACCTTAAGAATTTTTAAGGCAGTCATTGGTGATGCACTAAAAGTTTGATGCAGCGGGTGAAAAACAAAAATTCGGAAAAATTCGTATGGGCGGGTGAAATTCTACCCGCCCGACTAAATCACCATCAAACGGGGTGGAATCCACCCCGTTTCTATCTTAACTGCGGCGGGTGGAATTCCACCCGCTCGACAGCCTCCCTCGTGCTCGAGACCCGCTCAACGGATCTCCCCGCGCTCGAGACTCTTCCCCTCCCCCCGCTCGACTTTTCCCTTCATTTCCTCCCTCCGCCCGCAGCTCCTCCTCGAGAACGCCCACAGCATGAACTGGACAACTCGGTGTAGATAATCCAAACCATGAGTCCTTGTCGCGCAGATTTCTGCTCAAGATGCACGGAACTCTTGCTGTCCAGATAAAAGTCATACTGATAAGATTCTTAATGTTTTGGACGATCTGAAGAAGTATCGCCTCCTCAAAACGGCAGGTTGTCAATGGAGGGCCAAGAATCGTTTCCCTTCCGATGCTCCTGCTTCCAACTGGTCAAGCCAACCCGCAGCGTGGCGGTTCTGCTCCGCTCCCAAATCACGGTGGTTCTGCTCCGCTCCCACCTTCGCCGCTCTTCTCACAAAGAGATCAGTCCAAGCACGGTGGTTCTGCTCTCTCTGCTGCTTTCTTTAGCGGGAGCAGTCTTGGATACATCGTGTTGCTCACGTCGATGGACCTGAAGAACTGTGGGTGACGCAGCGGCAGCTCCACCAGCAGTTCTTGCCATCTGTGGTGTTCAATGACGTGGGCGGCAGGGAGATGAGAAGGGCGGTGGTGAACGAGACGAGGGATTAGGGTTTCTGAATTGGGGAAATTGGGTGAACGAGGGATTAGGGTTTCTGAATTGGGAAAATTGGGGAAAATTGGGTGAACGAGACTTGTATAAATGTGTTGATTTTAATTTGATGAAATGTGCATAAACATGTTGATTTTGATGTGGGATTGCATAAACATGTTGATTTTGATGTATAAATGTGATGATTTTTAAATGGGATTGTGCAAAGGGCTGATGCTCATCTAGGTGTCAAACCTCGGGGCATCCATAACAAACTCCATATGAGATTGTGCAAAAAACAAAGTAGATGTATGCTTGTTTTATCGATTCTTGAAATCATCTCCTAATTTTTTTACTTTATTCATCAAACAAGGTTAAAATTAACATGTTAAATTCTCTCTGTGCATCAAACATGATTTCAAATCGGAAGAGAGTTAAATTCCAACCTAAAAATTTTACCAGATTAAATTTATCAGAAAAATTTACCACGTTAAATTTCAACCGGTGCATCAAACGCACCCTAAGTGTCGAGTCGATTGGAGTGTCCACTACTTAACTCGAATACTTAACTCAGGTCGGCTCAGCGCAGCAGATTTTATTTATAAGGTCAATTCAAACGTCAAACGGTGAGTTCAAGCCCAGACCGTAATGAGCCATTTGTTTATAAAAACAGCGATCAATGTCCACAGGGGTATTTTCGGGAGAAGGGTGAGGAAGTGGGACGCCTGTGAGAGAGGATGAAGATGGTCTTGGACCATGAGCTGGAGCCCGTTTTAGTCATTTTAACATAAAAGAACGAAATCATGCCCCCAGATAGGCATCTTTCAATCAGATAATGACCAAAGACATGGCATCTCGCGTCCACGTGGCACTCCCTCAAATGACGAAAGTACCCTGAATTGAGACGAGCTCGCAACTCCTGACCCGGAAAAAATACAGAAGAGCAAAAATCCCAAACCCGACTTCAGGACTCGTTCGTATCGGACCTGGATCCAGGGCTGCTAGAGTTGGCATCAGAGCCAAGTTAGTATTTGATAGCCTTAGATTTTTGATAATTGTAATATTAGAATCTGATTCGGGTCCATTAAAAATTAACAAGTCCCTCCAACGAAAAAATTAAATTTTAAATTATAATATTCCTTGCACTTAAATGCAATAAATGCTAATCTTGCGACGATCAAAGAAAGAGCACGTGAAGCGTGAACGTGGATCTCCGATCCATTTACTTCTTCGTGCATGGTCCAGACCCGAAAGCCTACATTTCTCTTCCGGTTATTAACCGAGTCAGAAGAGTGAGACGATGGTTTCCTCGACACGAGAAACTGTTACGAAGGCGGTGCAGAACAACAGCAGGGTCGTTTTGGTCATTTCCATCAAAAGGGCGGTCCTCCGTTCACCGTTGCCCCCTCTCTCTTCCTCTAACCAATGAGGAGAGAGATACACGGTTTCCTCATCAATAAATAAATACGGACGCCCTTTTTTCCGGTCAGATTTTAGCGTTATTTCATTTTCTCCGTCTCTCTCTCGCCCCTTCTGTGTCTCCGATCTTCCTCTCCTCGCTTCTTCTGTTCCTCCTCCTCTTGCGAGATCTAGGGTTTGGTCTGGGGGCTGTTCCGTCATGGCGTCGAAGCGGATCCTGAAGGAGCTCAAGGATCTGCAGAAGGATCCTCCGACGTCCTGCAGCGCAGGTAACTTTTTCGCTGAATGATCTGTAGATCCCTCTTGGTACGTCGCTGAAGCGATGGCTCGGATCGTAATCTTGGGCTGATCTGTCTGTCTCCGCTGATTATGTACCCGATCTGTGATTTTCCTGAGAATCAGACTCGTTTTTTCAGTTCTTCGTTGGTTAGGGTTCTGAACGCGTGATTTTCGTCTGTCTGTGGTTTTTTCTTGCATGGATCGTGTTTTTCGTTTGATTTGACTGGCCAATCGTTTGATTTCCGGATGTTTGCCTTTTGTTTGATCATCTGTTTGTGTCTCGGTGATATTCCGGTGGTAAGAGCGTTTTCTGTGTAAGAAGTTATGTCCATACATTGATTATGTGTAAGATTTAATGGATTCGAGGGCTTTGTTTGGAAACGATATCTGTAGAATCTTCCTAGAAGGCGTAACTCGAATAAAAGCATGTGAACTTTATGACTTTTGATGTGAATCAGTAATCTTGGAATGAACATGCATTGAAGCTCTCTGTGTTTGTCCACGATTCGGTTTGTTATTGTATTAGCGACAAGGAGAACTATAAGATGGATGCTGACCCTTCTGCTGGTTTTCCCGTTTCTTTCTTCTTACGTTATTCTTTTAGGTTTGGGAAACGGTGACTTTAATATCTCTTTGGTTTCTTATAGGTTTGGCGTTGTCGTCAATGTTTTGGGTTTTCATTATGATATATTGTTTTTAGCGCATTAATTTACTTGATGTTTTGGGAATCAGATTCAGCTTCCTCTGACAGAAGAGATGTCAAGCTTGCAGAAATTGAGACCGCTTGGTTGGATGTTTCTTGGTCTGTCTTGGATAAACCTCTTGGTATTTGAGAATAAACTGCTTCGAACTAATTGCAGTTATTTCTTCAGGAACATTGTGTGTGTGGCCTCAGAAGTATCTATCATTTGACTTGATGGAATATAAGTGAAAGTGTTTTCTGTTGACGGCAGCATTATTGCTGAGGGAAGAATTGCCATTTGGTTGAAGAATTTTGTTCTCAAAGACCAAGAGGCTTATAAACAAGCCAATGCTCGTCCATCCGAGCAGCTGGAAGAGATGAGTTGGAAGAAATGGTTGTAAATAAGTAGTTGGCTAAAATATCCTGATAGTTTTATGCGCATTATCCTATCTTTCTGTTGTCATGCGGATAAGCGGTTGAAGTAAAAACATTTTGTTAGGTTCTGTGCGGACTGTAGCGGTTTACTTCTATTATGTCAGGGCTAAGGAAGGGGGGTGTCCGGTAGTTATTGGTCAGCTGTGTTCTATGTCACATAGGTGTAGGGTGCGGGTGTTGGAGTGTCACATTCCCCGAAAATTTTGTTGCAGCAGTGTGGTGAGAGTATTTATTATTACTAATAATTTATGACTATGACACACACACACACATATAAGAATTAAGAAATTAAGAGTATACACTATAGTCTATAGACTCTATACTCTCTACACTGAACACTTTATGGGTAAATTATATATGAACATTTACTGATTTAAGTGTAAAAAAAATAATAGAAGCACCTGTGTTGTGAGTCGTTAGTTGAGTCGGTCACACAACAAAATGAAATACAAACTCAAGAGTGCAATGAAGAAGTGCAGATGGCAGAATCAAGCCAGAACAAATACTACTGAAATAGGTCCGAGAAGTCTTCTCTTCCATTTGAAGACTCATCGCACGTCGCCGCCAGCCGTCGCTCGACCCCCTCAGTGGCTGGAATGACCTTCAATTCTGCTGGATGCTTCAATGAAACCAGTAAAACCCATGCAAGGGTGGAGCACACGGGAGGAGAGAAAGTGGGTGTACGAATGTGCCGTAAACCCACTTTTAAATGTTACAATTTTTAAAATAAAAAATATTGAAAAAGGACGACAATAGGCTTGATGATGTTCGACCGCACCCGACTCGAGTCAAATGTGAGTCTGGTCAGGTGTGTGTCCAAAATGGACGAAAATGATTGAGTGCGGTCAGCCGCACCTGACTCTTGTTCACTTGTGTTGGGTGCGAATCCAGGCCGCACCTTTGTCCACACCCGCACCCGAGGCGTGTTGATAGAGGTCATTTTGTGGCGTCCATGTGACTTAGGCTGTGTTCCTCCTTTCATCTCTTTGCTTTATGAGTACCAGTTTCCAAACTATGAACCCCAAGGTTATACTACCATGTGGTCCCACCACAAGGCCAGGGGACTACTGGTACAAAAAAATCCTTTCATCTCTCCCTCCAAAAGGTTAATGAGTTCACACCACTTTTTTAGGCCATCAGATGAAAACAGTAGGGAGATTTCCACTGGTACAGTTTAGGAGGATTTAGGTACTCTTTTTATGTGTGACTCCATGTATCCACAACTTCCTCGGGTTGGAAGAATCATGCGTCAAATTTGTTATGCCTTGAGAAAATGGTATTTTGAGAAGTCCTTGTTTTAGTGAGGAGGCAGCTTGCATTGATTAGGATGAAGTATCATTATGAAGCTGAATCCCTATGCTTAATGCTTGTGTATAACTATATAATATATATCAAGTATTTTTTGGCTGTTTGAGTTACTATTTTAATGCATTGATCTGGATGCCTCTTTCACAACCGTTGTGAAGAAGTATTTTCAAATGGATGGGGAAAATGGCATGCAAGTTTCTATTCTTGTTTACATTTTTTTAAACAACAAAAGAAGATGGATTTTACCAATGCTAGCCCTGGGAATATCTAGTAGTGGTCTTTAACCTCTAGGTGTACTTAGCCTGTTTCAACTTTCCCATTTATTTATGGTGTGCTACTTCTGTTTCACATTTTCCATCACTTCAACAATTAATATCAGTTGTCAGTTGGTGATTGTCTTGCTACAAATCTGATTTACTCTCACTAGTCAGAATTTTCTGCATGTAATGTCAGCCCTTTTCTACAAGAACCTTGTTGATTTGACTGAATTACTTGCAAGGTTGCAGATTTTGTTTCGGCAGAATAACTTTCGATTTATGTATTTCCCTTTTATAGATGAACTTTGTTGACTTGACTGAATTATTTGGAAGGTTGCATCTTTTGAGATCTCATATTTGATGTTTCCTTTTCCGTATTAACTATTTCTAGGTCCAGTAGCAGAGGACATGTTTCACTGGCAAGCAACAATAATGGGTCCCCCTGACAGTCCATATGCAGGGGGTGTCTTTCTAGTAACGATTCATTTCCCTCCAGACTATCCTTTTAAGCCACCGAAGGTACATAAGATCAAAGTGTATTTCCTAGATTAAGGAATGGGATGTTTTTTTGGACATTGTTTTCCCTATACTTGCTTCACACACTGTTTGATAATGCTTGGCAAAACTTAACTTTTTGTTGTTGTGCTTTAGGTTGCCTTCAGGACGAAGGTTTTCCATCCAAATATTAACAGTAACGGCAGCATTTGTCTTGACATTTTGAAGGAGCAATGGAGCCCTGCACTAACAATTTCAAAGGTTGGTCACGTTTGCAGCATCAGTTACCTGCCTCATATTAATGATATTGTGTTATTTATTTCTCCTTTGTTGTTTTGCCTCACAAGAATTGCATGGATGTGATTTCTTTGTAGGACGGGTATCTGCATTCTATTTTCCAATAATTGTGTTCTTTATGTTCTTTCATGAAGCATTTGGCTGATTTCAGAAGTTCTTATCTGATTTATAAGCTAAACATCTAGGCCCATCAGATATTTCAGAAGTCCTGTGCATGAAGATGTCTAGGAAATTTCTTATAGTTCGTTACAGTTTATTAAAACTTCAATTAGGATCGAATCAGACAGGCTACCGATTCACTGAGCGGATTCAGCTGTCACGGGTGGGCAAAGGCTGCTATCATGTAATTTGAAAAACTTAAAGGGGAAAAACGAAACAACCTGAAAAGTATTAAAAAATAACATAAATGAGTGCCTTATGACACTTGGTTAGATTTGTCGCTGATGAGTGTTCCTTTAATCTCCCCAAATTTGAAATAGATCTGTGAAACAGTTGATTCACGAAACACCAACAGTTTGTTCTTGATGCCAAACGGCCCATAGGCAGCAGATAACATTGGTTCAGCAAAACGTTTCATGTGACCAAAAAGTTTTAAGATTGTAATTTTCTTCTTTTGAAGATTAGTTGATGTAACCTCTAGGATGGTAGGGTCGAACTTTTAATGATGGTTCCACTTTTCCTCTTTTCAGGTGTTGCTGTCAATTTGCTCATTGCTGACGGATCCAAATCCCGACGATCCTTTGGTGCCAGAGATCGCACACATGTACAAAACAGACCGAAACAAGTATGAAACGACTGCAAGGAGCTGGACCCAGAAATACGCAATGGGTTAGTCGGAAAATTTCTTCCTATGTGGTGAAACTATATATAATAGATATGTATTTAAAGGATCACGTTTCCTTGCAAAGACTCATTGGATGATTTTCATTCTCCGAAAGAAAACAGATTGCTTTTGTTTGTATGAATCTCTGATAAAAAATCGTAGCCTTTGAGGCTTTTCCTTCTCTTTTGTTTGGGTGTGCGAGATTTTGCGGTTGGATATGATCGGTTTACAGGAGCAATTGTAATTGAGGGACTAAACCTCAACCTCGACACAAACGTATATGGTTAGTCCAGAGCTTTGCCGTCGTCCCTTAGTCAAATTTACTGTCCTGTATATGTTCTCATACATTTTATGTCTGGAAGGTCTAACTTCACGCACGGCCAAATACCGTGGACAAGGTCTGGGGATTTTGCCATTTTAACTGTGATATGTTTATTTCAATTTATGTTCTAGTTGTTCAGTCCTACACCGAAAAGATGTATGAGGAATGTGAGGCTGGGAAGAGATTTTTATTTTAGTTTTGTAATTTTTGTTATTTAGTTCGCTAGTGTTTGTTTCTTAAATTTATATTATTTTCACGAGTCCACCTCTTTTCATAATTAATCTAACCTTTACTTACGTCAATGGTCTGATTTTAATGGAAACAGCTATATTGTACGCGGAAAATCGGTAGTTCCCCACGATCTATTCTGTTAACCCCATCAACCTATGGTTTTCTTTTCGCGAAAAAACTTGGTGTCAGTGACGCTTTGAACTCGCATCATATGGGCTATTGATTTTCGTTTTTCCCGAGCAAGTGAATAAACGGAGAAGTTGAGTATTATCATCAATAACGCCGCGGCGCATCGGAACACGTATCGCCTCTTGCGATTTGACTTACAAGGCTGAAAACATGTTTTATTTTTTATTTTTTAACTAATTTTAATATACTTTAAATTTATTTTTACATTGACGAATATTGATTGAAGCATTATTTGCCTAAAGATTGTCACATTGTCAATATCGAAGATGGTTGGAAATCGGACATTGCGTAATCATCATAAGTTGTCTACTGCCGGAAACGTAATCTGTTGCTTGACAAGCACAAAAGAGAAAATATAAAGAATGCTGCCGTCGTCTGTGCCTTCAAGTTCAGAGCTGCCTTCTAAAGTCGGGATAATAGGTATTTTACGATGGCTCTGCACACATTTGCGTCAGCGAAACCGTTATCTTTAACCATACTCTTGTCATACGTTACATTGGTAAGCATTGCCGTTGATGCGGTTGGTGGTGTTCAGTACGCGGTGTTCCTTTGCACAAACAATTGAGAAAAGAAACTTTGCATTTTGATTTAAATATGTGGGTGTTGATTATTTCAGATTTAAAATCTATGGACCTGTTGGGTATGCTTTGGCTGATATGGCAAAAGACATACGGTCAAATGCGTGGTCTGTCGAACTAAGTGGTCTATGAAACTAAGGATGTTTTGTCTTTTTGCATTGAGAAACAGGTCGACCTAGGGGGACTGGGTCCGATTTCAAATTTATGGTTCTCAAATCTTAAGAATTTTGATTCCTGGGCAATTAAATGCCCGAAAGTGACCAAATCTGAGAGAACGGAGTCCTGGGCATCGATCCGGCCCGTCTGGCTGCTCAGCCCGGCCCGATAGCCCGGGTCTTGGTTCGGGCCCGGCCCGACCTCGACCCCCTTTCCTCCGCCCTCCCGACCCTTTCCCTCACCCTCCCGTCGCCCTCAGGTGGCGGCTACGGTCATTGGGTCTCCCGCCGACGGCCCACACGGAGGAGGAGGGGGAGCGGCGAGGGAGACAGAGGGGGAGAGGGAGACACAGAGAGGGAGACGGGAGGGGGAGCGGAGAGGGAGAGGGAAGCAAAGGGGGACGGAGGCAGAGAGGGAGACGGGAAGGGAGAGCAGAGAGGGAGGGGAGCGGGGGACGGAGGCCCGAGGGCGGGAGTCGGGCAGGGCCACCGCCGAGCCACCCTATCGGGCCCAGGCCCGGTGGCGGCCCGGCCCGACGCCCAGGCCTAGATGTAATATGAGTGTCATGTATTTGTTTAGGAGAAACTAATCCATAGGGGCGGTACCGGTCATAACAATTTCAATTCCTTATTTCCTTTTAAGAGGTTACTTGCATTTATTAAGATGTACGCCCCTCTTGTATCCATTGCATGGTCAACGCCATATCTTGACTTCCTATCGTCTTCACTTATACCGCATCATTCCTTTTTACGAAATAGCGGTCTTTGGGCATTACCGTTGATGTGGTTTAGGAAGCAGAATGAATCTGTAAGGAAATTGGAAAACAGAAGCAGGTTTCTAATAGCAATGGACCAAAACCAAGTAACAATGTTTTCGAGAAGAAAGATTTGAAAACAAATAGTAAAGCCCCTGTAAAAAGGCTGTGGCAGAACACCTTGTGAATGTCCTTTCAAGCTTACCAACGGGTTTGTGAACAATCTCTAAGGATGCCGACGATTTGATTTTGGTTTGGATTAAGGTTCCAAACGGATCTCATCCGATGCAGCAAAATGCATCCAGACCTCTTGCAACCCCAGTTCAGATCAAACTTCATTGCACATACACCCCAAAAACTTTCATGGTATGCAATTTATGGCCTAAAGGTCCACATAACATCACCCACAATATATATGGTTTTTGGTACTCTGCCATATAGAATTTTCTACAAGTCCAAACGTCACTAAATTGTGGAGACTACTGATATTTTAGCTAATGAGAGCCATATTATCTATTAAAGAATGCATGGTTAGGACCCATTTCATCAATCTCATTTGATTCAGAGTGACAGGTAGAGACCCATTACCTGGAAGAAAATTGAAGTTTCCACTAAACACTTTGTTTCCTAGGGGTTGCTTAGCGTTAGGAACAATGTGTAAGTGTTCCAATTGACAGATTCATGGGAACATTTGTACTTCAATTTTGTGGCAAAGTAATGGAACACTCAGCACCTTATTCCTAATCCCAAACAGTCCTGTTGGGGATATCGCTTTTGTTGGTCTTCAACTTGTGCATTTGTGTCTCCTCTCTCTTTTGCAACACAGGAGGTTGATGCTCCTGGACTGTAAAATGGACACTGCCCACCTGCCCACCGCATCTCAAGTTGTTGCCCCAACCTCTTAATTATCATATATATATATATATATATATATATATATATATATATATATATATATATTGAAAGAGAGAGAGAGATTTCATTTGATGCTATTTGAGCTATGAAGTACTGAAAGTTCGCAATTTCGTACCGATCGATCAATGTGCTTGGAAACTCGTCTGCTTTCAATGTTGATGAGAGAGAGAGAGAGTCTCCTGCATCAAGACAAAGAACATCTCTCTTGCGCAATCTGGTTCTGTTATCGAACAAACTTTTTATGACGCGGTATCATACTTGGGTCGTGTGTCGAAAAGAAAATGAAGATTTTTTTTTAAATCACTGCCCTTTCTCAACACCCGCTGAAGAATCAAATCCCAATTTCTGCACATCCTCTTCTAGCTCACTACCCTCTGGTCATCTAGTTGCTGCATCTAAAGAGGTCCACATATCATCTCATGATTAAACCTTTCTCTCTCTCTATCTATCTCTGCGTGGAAAGGCCTGATAGATTTGGCCAGCAGATGGTGCTTACAAGCAAGACAAAGGGTGATCACGTGAGAGACGACGGGGTAATAAATGAAGCTGGAGATATGGACTACTCATTATTGTATAATAAATGCCCTTTTGTAATGTTCCTGTGTGCTTCTTCTGCAATTTGGTTCCTGTGCCTTTTCCCTTCCTCCCCTCTGTGAAACTTAAATGAACCTGTCCAGATGATGCACTGAGACAATCAATAGCATCAGTGTGCCCCTTGCAATTACTCCCCTTAATTTGTTCCCTGCCCTTCAACTCCCCAACTCACTATGGCAGTTCCTATTTGCCATGAGAAGCCCTTGCAGAAGAGTAAAGCAGTGGGGAGGAGTTTAGATCTCCTGATCTTAATGATTGGGTGGTCCTAATCCTGAGGCAGCAGCAACCACTCTTGATATACAAGAAGCAATGAGTGGCATTAATGGATGTCATAATAGCTACGTGCATATGCAAGTAACAGGGTCTTATGATTGCAAATCACACACATATAAGCGTGCACACGCACACAGTGGAACTGTTGAGGCATTTACACCTTAATCAACTTGGTCCACAACCAGCAGCAGTAAAACCAATTAATATCGATTGAATTTTTACTGCACTGAATGTAATGAATCGATCCCCACATGGGGAGGAATTCATTAGCAAGGGCCTGGCAGTAGATTCATCTCTCTGATTTAGCACAGGGGAAAATCAATGGGGCGAAAGGGTTACATGACTGACTTCTGCAGAAGCCTAAAACTTAGAACCCGGATCGGCCAAAGTATATACAATGAATGAGATTGTAACCTTTTGTGTTTCTCACAACGAGGCATTGTTGAACATGACAGGTACAGCCTGTAAGTCCTGAAGCCTGAAAGGTTTTTGGAGAGGTCCAACTTTTTTCACTTTTAAAATTTGTACGCCTTGGTAAAACTACAGCCAAAAGTTCTATGTTTAATCCCCGTTCTTAATTGTATCCAAATTTTATATCCATGGATCTGATTTATCATACGATTTCTAGTGATCCACGATAAGATCTTTAGTTGATCAAATGAATGATCTTAAGAGATTCTCGTTTCGATTTTTACATCAACAGAAGTCTGATTTAAGAACTAGAGGGGAGAGGGTCCAATCTTAAATCCTTGGTTCTTAAATCTTGAGAATCTAAAGCAAAAGTAGATCAAAAGTAACCAGAACAAAATGCCACCTCAGTGGAAGGTGGAGTCGCGTTAGACATTGACCGTTGCTATTGGGTCAGGGACAATCTTTTGTTCCATTTGAAAAGAGAGGACAAAATGCCAGCAGTTTGCTTCTCATATATCAGAACAAAACCACCCTATAAAGCATGCAGTACCAAGATTTCTGTTACCCACAAATCATGCAGCACTCAGTTTTCCTCTTCCTAATTGAATCGCATTAATACTCATATGTATTCCAAGAGATCAATCAAGCAAGTAAATGTGTCTGCTCATGTGATGAAAACATAATTAAGAACATAAAAAATAAGATTTAAAACTCAACTTGCTTGGGAAAATGAAAAGAAAGCCAAGGGAGACAGCAGCATAGAATGGTGTTGGGAGGTCGCCATATCCTACTAATTTTCTGCTGACACTGAAGTGATTCCAACAAGCCACAATCTCCCACGTACCAATCCTATTTCACAAGCTTATTAAAGTTACACTGGCACATATAATACAAATTTCTCACTCTAAAGACAGAATCCTAACACACTCCTGTAGCAGAAGCCACTCTCTCCACACATTGCCCTCACAATAAAGAAGCTGCCAATCATCAACTACTTCATTAAAAGCCGTTGCAGTTGGCCTTGTTGACAATGCTGCCGTTTTCAGAGTTATTACAGGCAAGGGGTACAGAGACATACTAGGGGGAGAGGATGCTTTCTCTTCTTCTTGAAGACTCTTTAATAAATGGCCAAAACTTATGTCTGAAAACAGTATCATCATATATATATATATATATATATATATATATATATATATATATATATATATATATATATATATATATATATATATATATAAGTGTAGAAAGGTGGGTTGACCAGTTTCTGCTCTCATTACATCAGAGTATATAATATAAATAAAAAGAAACAAGCGTGCATTCGAGTGGGCCTATTTGTCAATATGAAGATATTCCCTTCGATTTCCTTCTCCAGTGTGCATTAAAGTCATCTCTTTCTCTCTCTCTCTCTCTCTCTCCCCCCACATGGCTTGCATATTTCTTAACTTAGATAGAAAACATTGGCAACTGTTTGGAAAAGGCAAGAACTTTATCAGGAGATTCACTGTTTGGAAAAGGCAAGAACTTTATCAGGAGATTCTCAAATGCCATGATACTGCTGAGGAAATACAAGATTTGGAAAAAGGGAAAAACTAGTCTGAAACATGACCACAAGCAACTGTCATATATATATAAATATGTGTACCAACATCTATTTCAGAATGTTTACAAAAAATTTCTCAAAAAAAAAAAACCCCACAGATTTCCCTTGGTCTGCAACTCTCGGATGAACCTGAATTAACTAATGAAGTTGAAATCTGCATTAATTTTCTGCTCTTTTCTTTTCCTTTGCAGGACCTCTTGCTTCACCATGTAACATAAGACAACAGGAAAATCTAGCCGCCTTCTTCATCGAAGGAGAATCAAGTCAATGCTTTGAAGCGTGCTACAGAGTGCACCTACCACACGTTCCATGCATTTTTATCAATCTTAGTAATCAAAAAGCAGATAATGCCCACACCCTCGCTTCACTGAAAATATTATATTGTTTTGAAAATAAAGAACGCGGCCATGTCGGTTCGATGTGCACCGTCGGTTTCCTCACTCTTAAAGAAAGAAGTGAAGCTCATCACTTTCAACTCGAAAGGTACCATCTCAGTTAGACCTGTTCGAACTCGAGCACAATAAAAAATAGAAGCAGGAAATAAAGAAGAGAGGGAAAAGAGGTGTTCGGTCTCCTGCAAAGATATAAAAGAAAGCCAAAACCCTTACTTTTCACTGGAATCTTGTCTTCTCGTTGATAAAATATCAAGATAAGCCCATGAACAAGCAATTCTTTTCGCTGCCATGCCCATATAGAAATTCAGATGCCCATCTCCTCGGACAGAACCCACACGTGGATCACCAACTTCTTTACACGACTTCTATATATATATATATATTAGCCATTGTAGTCAGCATAATTAGACATAGACTTCCAGGAATTTCCTGTCCAATAAGGTGCTTCTCATATCTTCTTTCAGTTCTCTGCTGATGGACATACTTTAGATTAAGTTCACTTGGTAAAAAAGATTTCCCAGTTTTTATATCGTCATGTGCCGGGGGTATTTGTTGCGTTGATTTTTTCACTCATCGAAAAAATGTATGCAGATCGCTGGTGAACTTTTGCTATCATGTGATTCCATAAATGAAACAATGATCAACATTTTCAATATACATAGCATTCTTTTGTAGTAAAGGTGGGGAGCTATCTTTTAACATTTTGGATTGGATTCTAGCTAGTCAAAGAAGAAATATGTTTCTTATTGGAATTTTTTCACTGCATGAATAGATCCTAATCATGAAGAGTATGGCACCATTGCTCCCCCCCCCCCTATATATATATATATATATATATATATATATATATATATATATATATATATATATATATATATATATATATATATATATATATATATATATATATATATATTTTTTTTTTTTTTTGAATGGTGTCTCTACCTTTTTATAGTCACCTAACCATCTAATTCGCATTGTTCAATCAGACATAATGGATGGTTAAGAGAAAAATGAAGAAAAAAAAGTGATGGGTATTTTCATCATCTAACCTTAAAAGTAGTATTATTATGTACAGTACTTGGCCTATTTGTTTAGTTGGGTATATATATATATATATATATATATATATATATACAAACATGTGGGTATATGTGGAGAGAGAGAGAAATGCATTTATTTCGTCGTGGTCGAGGGAATGTTTTCTGTTTTAAAACTTCCATTCAAACAAATAATCGATAATTAACTGATTAAGAAGTAGGAATTTCACTTTTCTTGAGAACCACTTTCCTAAATCTAGTGAAATAATTTGCCAATGGTATTATGGTAGTGAGCAAATGGCATTCTTTACTTCGGTACATATTAATAACCACGCCACGTCCATGGGGTCGAATATGAGAACTTATTTGGGACCAAACATGCTATCATCCTTGCTTACTTTAGTATAAGAACTTGGATGGATTTCGGATCCTTGAGGCTGTTTGGGTATGCCTTTCATCATCAACCAAGATTTGGCCTTTTATTGACGATTTTGACAGCTTGGTCCTAAATACATATCTTGTTCTTTTTGTATAATATATGAGATTTGTGACCACTATATAATGTGGCTGCTTTCTACATGTACATGCACAGTCTGATTTGGAATTTCGACCCTTAAAAGGCCAAAAACAAATTCAGTGAAACTGCTTCAAAAATAAAAAAAATTGAAGTAAGTTCATGGAACCCGAACCCTAACCCTGTTGTAACATAGTTTTCCATGAATCTTTTGAACCCTTAAAAGGCCAAAAACAAATTCAGTGAAACTGCTTCAAAAATAAAAAATTTAAGTAAGTTCATGGAACTCGAACCCTAACCCTGTTGTAACATAGTTTTCCATGAATCTACCCAAATTTTGGGTAGAGTTAATAGATGGTAACAGTCTCTTGTGGTTATCAATATCTCAAAAAATGTCAGGTTTTTATTATAGGTAGAACAACGTAATGTTCTTATTTCAAAAACTAGATATGATTATATCTAATGTTTGATTGGAAAATAAAAAAGAGATTTACAATCACATGGTGCTTATATGGATGAAAGTTGGTAAAAAAAAAAAACCAGGCCACTTGGATAAGAGACAAAAATTAGGCCCATTACCTTATAGATATGACCTTAAGATTGATTTATGAGAAATATACATTAAGTTAGTTTTTTTTTTATGTTGGTAATGTTTTTAATAATAAAGAAATGAACAACTCTTATTGCGTCAAAATTTTTAGAGTAAGAGAATTAAAACATGAGTTACATAAAATTAGTGGTTCATGTGCATATTAGGAGGTTCACATTGTATTTAAATTATTTTTAGTGTAAATTTAAGAGATTTGGTTTTTATCTTAACAATATATATATATATATATATATATATATATATATATATATATATATATATATAGACTGTAAAAAGCTGAAAGGAAGCGAATTTAGTAAATCAGTTCATGAATTCGACAAAATCGGTTGCGAACAAACTAGAAGCATTCTCATACACATTTCAAAAGCAGTCAAAACCTGCAAAATATTTTATAAATAAAACTTTGAGATATTTAAAAACATTATATAATGAACATGGTATGGCACGTGACACCCT
Source organism: Nymphaea thermarum (assembly GCA_011799765.1). Taxonomy (NCBI): domain Eukaryota; kingdom Viridiplantae; phylum Streptophyta; class Magnoliopsida; order Nymphaeales; family Nymphaeaceae; genus Nymphaea; species Nymphaea thermarum. The sequence goes on along the minus strand of JAANDH010000699.1, from coordinate 97,615 downwards.
TTGCCAGTTATTTAATTCAAATCTACCGATTTAAATCCCAGTATGGGCACAATATGTTTGCTCCCCACTGTGCCACCTACCAACGGAGCCAGAGTAAACAGGCAACTGGTCGGACCGAGCCCACCTGGTCGGATCGAGCCCATTTAAGTCAAGTCACGAAGAAAAGTGACAATTATTTGGAACCTAAAAAAGTCCGTGGGGCAGTTGGCAGGTAAGCAGCCTGAGTTGCCAGCTGTCTCCCACCGGAGATTCCTAGTGGGTGATGACGTGGGCCAGACCTTTTCGCCACGTGGCAAGCAAGAGTGGACCGTCAAGAACGCATTCACTAAGAGCCACTTGAGCCGGCGTTTCCCAATTTGACCTCCATGATTGTTGAAAGGACCCTTTTGGCCCCTCATGGGCGTTTTGTAGCCGAGGCTGAGTGTTACCTTAACTCCCATGCTAATTAAGCTTATCGAAAATTTACATCCAAGATCTCATGAAAAATAAAAAATAAAAATTTATAGCAAAAAAATTGACAAGAATTTCACTATTTGAGGCTTCGTTCTTGGAAAACTTCAACTTAGATGGACGAGTTTTGAGTTAGCAGTGGTGGAGCCAGAAATTTTTAGCTGAAAAAAACTTGAAGGGGTACTCACAAATATATTATACATAAATAAAGTAAAAAGTGTGGACTGGTGGCCATTGTGAGTTAGGTCCGATAAAGAAAATGATTGTAGTTAAATGTTGTTTAGTATATTTAAATAGCTTATATAAGCTAAACAAATATGAAGTTCGATTGGTGTTTGGTCGGGTTTATCTCATTAACTCGGCTTTGGTTAGTGATAACCTAGGGTTTAAGTGGTTTTATTTTATTTATTATGGACACAGAGTTTAAATATATTTTTAAGAACTTGAAATGGGCTCTTTGTAGCTGAACTCAGTTCAATAAATTATTATAGAATTAAGAGCTTTATGTGGAGTTAGGATCTCTTAATAATAATAAAAAAAAAAGTGACAAATTCAAGACTTCAAACTCATCCCTTTTTCGCCTAAAACCAAGTCAAAGGAACACCGCCTGAAAAATATTCAACTCGTCCGTAGCGAGAGTCAGAAGGGTATTTGAGTCTTTCTTGCAAGTGACTGAGAAATATTCACTCCACGTCACAGTTACGTGGCGAAAGGCTGACGGCGCAACGTCTCGTCCGACGTGTTCGGCCCGGGTTGGCCGGAGCGCCGGAGACGGCGCTGCCGAACTGGGAGGACGACTAAACAAACCCCGTCGGACCCGTCTCCCACACCGAGTCGTATCGGATCTCCCGGTTATCGAGACGGGTCCGTACGGACTCCTACTTTTTTAATGAAGCTGCGCAGGGAGTTCTGATTTTTATTAATTACGTGCTCTTTTTTTTCTTTTCTAAAGAAAGACAAAAAAAGTTGCTTAGAATAAACAAAATAAAAGGGGGTGCACAAAGTGGTCCACTAAAAAGCATTTAAGAAAAAAAGGGGGTCCGAACGCAGTTGTTCTGCCTCGGGGACCGAGGCTTTTGTATTTAAAAATTTGTCGTAATGGAAAGCATGAGAGAGCATTTTGTGGAGTTCTAAAAAGGTGCTACGTGCATGCGACATGGCCAGGGGATTCAACGGCGCCCACATTGCTTGACCCAGTGACCCAGATCACTCATCTTTCTCTCTCTCTCTTCATATATATATATATATATATATATATATATATATATATATATATATATATATTAGCAAACATATATGATTCAATGCATGCCCGAAGGAACTCAATGCGATTAAACATTTATGAGCAAATGAAAATGATGTGCCAAAAGCTCAAGATTTCATTTAACGTCATGTTTTTTTACGTTGGGATTCGATCGAGCAAATTAACTGACCATAGTGAGTGAGCAATGAATGAAGTATGTATTTCCCAATCAAATTTCCCTGCACCCCATTTATATATACTTGTGAGGATTTATATGTCCCACTAAGGTGTGTTTGAACACCTCCGGTTTCAAATCTAGCGCAGCATGAGATCTTAGAATGTTAGAGAAATGCGATGATTACATTATTGAATTATGAACATTGTAGCTTGAAATCCTGGAACTCAATTCAGAAACCCTTCCCCTCTCAAGTCTCATCCATAGATTTGAGGGATAAGGTGATCTTAAAATTCATGGTTCACAAATCCATATTTTTTTAAAATAGTAATAAATTTAATATAAGACGCTTGTTCAATCGGGCCCTCGAATCCAACATTTTTGAGTAATCGAACGCTCCGTAAATAATACAGTGTTGCAAACGCCCCACGGAGCCCACTCTTCGAAACCTTAATTCAAAATGTTCAAACTTGGGCCCAATTATATGGAGTAGTCCGAGGAGGTCTGGGTCACTGCCTCATAGTCAATTGAAAATATGTTAACAATATATTTGGTGCCCTATGAAAAAAAAACTAGCTCTGCCCTTGATTGCGTAAGACAAAAAGTCCCACGAAAACAAATCCCACAAAATGAACAGACCAGTTGTTCTATTTGATCTATCAACTGTTATTTTGGGGTACCGTTAAAAATGGAAAAAATGGCTGTAGTTGAAAAATAACAGCAAATTTTTTAAAGAATCTAACTGGCCCAGCTCCTTAAAGAGGCATTCAAAAGCATGTACCAGCAATTCACAGTGTAGTTTCTTGTACAGTTTCTGTCCTCTCTCTTTCTTTTTCAAGTGCTTCGACATAGATATTCGTACTTTCACGGTTTCGATGCATAGTTTATTTCTTAATGCGATTCGATATTGATATTTTGTACCAACAACACTGTTTCACAGATTTTCTTTATGTTTTAGGAAGAAAAACGAAGCACGTAATGCTCTACTTGTAGCTCCTGGATTGTTCATTAAAGAAAAACTTCTTCCCTTTTCCTAAGTTTTTTCCAAAGGAAACTGAACGTAAATCAGAGTTCTTTTTCATCTGTTTGACTCAGAAATTTGTAGCATGCAGGTGCTTGTGATTTTCTTTAACCAAATGTTTTTATTTGACAGCCATTCAAAGTACAGGTTGGAGATTCGGGGCTTCGGCAATATCAATGCGTACTCGAGAGCATAAACTGAGTCTCACATTGTTCGTAATTATATATCTTTATAAGAAAAGTTACGAAACTTATGACTCTTTTCATGACCACCAACCTTTCAAAGTCCGTCAACCAGGCGCCTAAACTTCCATCCTTTCTCTTTGCTTCTAGGGTTCAGGGTTGCATCGGCTCTTAGAACGGTTACTAGTTGGACTCGACGACTATGTCAAATGCTTCAACCAAGTATTCGAGCAGTTCTTTGTAAAAATATTATAAAATTTCGGAAGTTATGGCTCGAGCAACATGTGGGTTTATGTGGGCAATTGACCACACAGTAGGGTACTTAGGATTGTTATTGGAGGAGAAGGTACTTGGGATTCAAGTAATGTGATCTCTATATTATTTGTCAAGTATGTATAATAGAAGAAAAAAGTAGGCCCAGTTTTATGATATCTAGAAATACTGGGACTCCCTCATGAAATGCGTCACTGACTCCCAGCAAAGGGACCACCCAAGGGGTAGCAATTAAGAAACAGGATCTTTTAAGTTCCCGAAATAGACAGCTTGTATTCTTTGGACGTCCCCACATTTCAAAGGTTCGTCGAGTTCCGAGATTTTGTGGAATCGAAGAGGAGGACTTTTGGGGATTGACCAAACGGGCTTTCTTCTCTATAGAGTCTATACGCAGTGAAGAACGGGGAAGAAGAGGAAGAAAAAGAAAGGAGATTGACGGGACTTGAATTCCACTAAAGAGTATTCTTGGGCTTTGTTGCGATTCGCTTTAAATTCTAATAATTGGTTTGTTGGCAACCTTCATAATTTGAAGATCATTGCAGCTTTCTATGCGCTAATGAACCAAGTTTATGGCTTCCTTTCTTTGTTGTTACCTGCTAGGATTGTTATCTTGGGGCTATAGAGAGAGAGAGAGAGAGAGAGAGAGAGAGAGAGACCCACCTTTTTATGAGAAACATACAAGGAAGGGAATTGGTCCTTAGTCAATGTCCACCACACTTAGGACAATATATATATATATATATATATATATATATATATATATATATATATATATATATATATATATATATATATATATATATATATATATATATATATATAGAGAGAGAGAGAGAGAGAGAGAGAGAGAGAGAGAGAGAGAGGGCAACTTGGCTGATCCCGGCAATGGGGACTTGCTTTCCCCAGGTGCACGTTTGTGCGTGCATGAAATCGTGCATGATCATGTAGAGAGAGAGAGACAATGATATAAGGAAATATGGTATTAAAAAGATGGTGCAGAAGTTCAACCATTGGGGAGTTTGCTCTCTGCAAGAAGCCATGAACTTCTAAAATCGCTTCTTCTTCTGTTCGCCAATCAAAATCTACTCTCTCTCTCTCTCTTTATATATATATATATACACTCTCTCTCTCTCTCTCTCTCTCTCTCTCTCTCTCTCTCTCTCTCTATATATATATATATATATATATATATATATATATATATATATATATATATATATATATATGTGTGTGTGTGTGTGTGTGTGTTAAGAATGTCATATATGTGCATTTTTCTTGCAAACAATACATTATAAACACAACGCATATGGATATAATGCACATATGGGCATTACCCAGCTTATTATTACATGATAATGTTATTTAGGAAAACGTGACTATATATATGTATATATATAAGCAAGGATATGAAACAGTGCTTTATGTGGGTTGGGATGAGGCGAAGGGGGCAGCGGAGGACGTGGAAGAGAGTGGCTGCCACGTGAGCTCGCTTGCTTGCACGTGAGATGATGACCGACCGTTGCAGCAGGAGAGGCAGAGGCTTTACTGTTAACTAGTACGTCAAACAAATTAAGAAACTAACAATCCTCCCATCTTTATCTCAACACCGCATATTATTACTATTTACTGCCTTTTTATGGTGACAAAATCAGCAACTATTAATCAATATTTACAAACACAGATATCACAACCCCGGTCTGCCACATTTATATTTTATAAATGTATAATATATATGTATATGTACATTGATTTATATTATATATATAAAGTGTTTCATTAAGAATGTTTGGCTTTTGTTGGCCCACTTCCACCGCACCACACCCAACCAAAGCGCACTGAGCCGGCCGGCACGGCACTGCACGCTCACCCATGTCTGACCCTCTCTCTCTCTCTCTCTCTCTCTCTCTCTATATATATATATATATATATATATATATATATATATATATATATATATATATATATATATATATATATATATATATATATATATTCACATATTTGGATCCATCTCCATATTAGAACTTCTAATTAGGACATGTAATTAGAAAACAGGAAGCTCTGCCGAAGATTACGGATCCGTATTTTGATCTAAATCCAGAACCCAACGATTATGAACTTATTTTGTAGCGATTTCGAGATAATACATGTATTTCAAGAAGGGTTAGATTACAAGGGCTGGGCTTCCGTTCGGTCTTCTCCATTCAAGAAACTCAGAGCGATCACGTTGCCCAAGAAAAACCGGCCGTCCTTTCCTCTGTAAATTGCAAGATCCGACTTACATTGAAGCTTCCTACGCTGCCTGCACCCCATGTACTTACACGCATTCGCAAAGGCAACACTTGGTTCGATCATGCATGTTCTCTCATATATATATATATATATATATATATATATATATATATATATATATATATATATATATATATATATATAAAAGATTTCTCAGTCTAAATTTAGACAGAGAAATCCCTAGGCCACTTACCACATATGTTGCAGGAGTCTTGTTTAATCCCACCCGCCCAATGCATTGCATCATGTGACCATGATTGGATATATATATATATATATATAATTCTTTATTGAGAATTGATAAATATTGTGGGCGTGCACACTTTTGGTGGATTGTGTACAGAAGCATCAGGTTTGACCTGATAAAAGCGCACCCATAGTTAGCACAACTTCCCTTTTCAATCATTTTTTTTTATAGAAAGAAATGAAGTTAGTCGGTCTCTTTCAAATTGCGGTTCAAAAGATTCATTGGTTTGAGGGAAACATTTGGAAAGTGAAGTTTCATGCTTGAGGAAAAGTTGCTGGCCAAAAAACTCTCTCGGGTTTCGTGTTCAGATCGCATTTTAGTCGAAATTTGCTAGAACCATCCGGATTTTACGATAATAAATATCGTAGAGTTGTTTTGGTTGAATGATTTAGAAGGAACTGGCATTTGCATAAGTTGTTCAATCAAATGCAAGTATAATTAATTGGTTATCATAAATTACCTCATGCCGTGCCTTTTTCATAAATTTGCTGGTGAAGGGATGAATGAAAATTATATAATATATTTTTTTTAAATAGGATGTCATTGTTGTTTTATGAATATTGATGAGTTTTTATTTATGTCTGCGCCACTTGGTTAATAATATGGAGCCGCACTACATACACTTGTTGAAGCCATTGAATTGATCATTAAAGACAGAGATAAGCTTAAACGAGAAAGGAAACATCCAAATTCAAGTAGACAACCTGAATAAGTATGTTGAAGTTTGTTCTTTATTTCTTTATGTAAGAAACATTTTGAATGGTCCATGACCTTCAAGATTTTTTAATCGTTTATTGATTATCTCATCAACTGTGGCTGCAGATAAACCTGACAACGCTCAAACTCTTTAAGTTGTTGCATAAAGAAAAAAAAAAAAACGAAAAGGCAATCATGCTTCTGCTCTCTACTTTTGATCCCCTTAATTTACTTATCTTCTATGTTGGGCATACAAAATTTCAAAAGTTATATATATATATATATATAGTGTGTGTATTTGTATAGAGAGAAAGAGAGGAGGAGAGAGAGCAAGTTGCAAGGTTTCATTGCATTAGTTGTGAAAGGAACTTGTCAAGAGGTTCCTTTTTGAGTTAAATACCGATCCTTCAATTGGTGAAATGTATACCATTATGTGAAGTGATATAAAAAGTGATAGGTTAAGCCGGAAATTTAGTATTAGAGATGTATTATATTAATGGAGAGTTTGATCGCTTGGAATTTTGATTCGAGAATTAAAATTTCAGAATGGTAATTGTTCCTCAAACGGAAACAAAATTCAAAATTTCAGGTTTCAGTTTCCTAATTCCGGCAACAAAATACTTTGTTTAACAATTTAAATTTCTTAAAGAAATAAGCATTTGGATTAAAGAATTCCATGTTTCTGGATATACTAAACGCCTCCTGATTCTCGAGTCTCCAGCTGGCAAAGGCCAAAAATAAATAAATTTTACGTGTAAATTTTAAAAATTTTGGTTGGACTTATATACAAAATTTAAAAAATTAATATTTTAACCGGTCATGTAAAGATTTTGAAACTATAATTTGGTCTCTCCGCCATCGATATCATTTGAGGAGGGGCAAAGATTAAAGTCTTCACTTATGCAAAGAAAAAAAAATGGTGCTACTAGTGACCTATGTCACCATAGTGCAGAGAATATTTTATTACTATTATTTGTTTTAATTTATTATATATATAACAAAATAAGCATATTATTACAATTTAGCTATTAATGTATATAACATACTTGAATAATTGTATTGCATAGGAAAATATCAAAACAACATATATTATATAAATAATTTAGCAATATGACATTCTAACTGGGCTCGGGTGTGAGTCGAAGCCGCACCCATGTCTGGTGCGCACTCGACCCGATGCGGACTCCGGTGCAACAATAAAATAGAAGAATCCAGTGACTTAGCTAGTGACTTAAACTCGAGCAGCTTGATTATAATGCTTTTATCAATGCAAACAGGGAGACTTTTATAACTTAATTGTTCTACCGGGTGGCACCTCCCATGGTACTCACTGAATAATTAATACTTGGCTCATTATTTCACACTCGATCGGAGCAAGGGAAGATGCAAGTACTAAACCATTTAAATGGCAAAGATCTAAGTTAAGTTCTGAGAGCTTGATTTTGGAGTGCTCTGTTACTGTTGGTTAAGTCTTGGAGGAGAACTTTCTTCTTTCTAGCGTCCTTTCTTGGGGCTCCTTTTCGCAGGGGGGGCAGCTGCCCCTTGGCATCCAAATGGGGTAGAGAGAGAAAGAGAGACCACTGCTTGTCGGCAGTGATTTGGGGTGTTCTCTTTCTTGATTGGGGAGCCAAAGGAGAGAGAGAGAGAGTGGGGCAGTGGCACTTAAAAAGCAAAGAAGTTGGTTTCGTTGGCGAAAAAGTAGGCGTGTTTGCCGCCCCTTCCTGCCCCCTCACTGCCTTCCCCGCCATAATGACTAGGCTGCCCCTCCCCACTGCGACTTCTTTCTCTTTTGCCTTTTTTTCCCCCTCTCTCTCTCTCTCTTTTTTGTTCCATTTATTTGCTCCTTGAATGTATCTCCACTTACGCATGACATTACCACTAGCCGCGACAATTTGTCCCAGTGGCAGAGGTACATGATAGCTAGTGTGGGCAGTTGCCCACACCAGTCTCACAAACATTAAGGTTATTGAATTAGTGCCTCCACCAGCCAAAATTTTCGTGTCTGCTAGTGTCTATAGTGCTCTTACATTTTGAAAATCAGCCAGATTCAATTCCAAATTGGGACTCAGATTTGAATATAAATGTAAAAATTCGATTTGAAACAGATTTGAATTGTGAAATTGGGTTTCGGCTTCAGATTTATTCGAATCCGAATATGTGAATGTCTGAAAAAGCAAATGTGGTTAAAGGTGCTCCCGATTCGAATCCGAATTTGGGTTCGTGTGCTAATCTAAGCTCACATACGCATATAATAGAGCACAACTTGGCGATTACGTTGACTTTGCGAGTCCATGAGTCCACGGCTAGGCCGGGTTGGTCATGGTCATGGTCTGGTTTCTGGGCACACTTGAGGAAACCAAGTGCACCATGGTCAGTTTCGGGCTCGATCGAGTCGAGCTGTGCTGTACTTTTGTGCCACGAGCCTGGACAAGGCAGCGGCTGATCTGTGCCAGAGCTCTTTTAAGTTTGCCAGCTGCTTCGGAACCAGATGCATCCCCTACGCCTTAAATATGCCAAAATCTTTTCAGATGTGGAAAGTACAACGGAATTCTGCTCATAAACCGGCAGACATGAACGTTGATTGCACCTGCAACGCCTTCGAAACTTCTCCGGAAATCCCATCTCCAAACAACGGTGTGCATCCTACTTATATTAACAAGTTGATACACATTAGATTTGAACATAATCACTGGAATTCAGGGCAAATTCGATTGCCATATCTGAACCTTGATCATAATCACTTCGAATTCGAATAATGCGAGATTAAATGAAGTTGGGTATCTCGTATTAGCATTAAACATGTCCCAATCTAACCGGCGCACGTGTATCATATGTTCGACGCAGATTATTTATCCGTCGACGGCGACGCACGTGAACGGTGTGTTTGCTTTCGACTTAATTACGCAACTAAATCCGTCGATAATCATTGCTTAAGGATGGTTTTGGCAATTATGTAAGAAATCTTCAATTTCTCTGAAACCAACTTAATTGTGACTTAACTCGAAATGAGCATATGGGTAAAGTGCATAGCGTGGGGATAAGCTCATTTAAAAGCAAATATGTACAAATTTAGAGAACGCATCTCATGCGGCCATTGGTATTAAATATTGTTTCTAAATTTGCTGCTCCCCGAAATGCATCAAATTCATAAACCCTTGTCGTCGAAAAGGCAAAACCGTCGTGTTTGTGTCCGGTTGTATTGCCTCATCAGGTAACATATCATTGGAGTCGCGCTTTCCTTTTCAAATGGGACCGATATAATTGGTCGTTGGATATCAGATCTGGACCCCATGACGTGGTTGGCTTTGGTCCGGGGCAATGAACGGCAAAGAAAGATGAGCTGTTCTTTACTAGGAATCGGATCAGACCGGGTCCCATTCCTGGCAAGTTCATAAAACGGGCCCAGATACGAGACTGTCTCACAATTGTAACTCAGTCAATGGGTGGTCGGCTTGGCGCTTTTCAAAACCTAGAAGATGGACTCGTTTTCCTGGGAAAGTTTTTCAAAGCGTGAAAACAAATGGGAAAAACTTTCTTGGACAATATGCCATTTCCCTTGGTCCGACTCGTGTGCGCCCTGTTTTTACTTTTTACCCGCGGTAAAAAGTTGCGGAGGGCAGTGTGGTCATTCGGGAAAAGGCAAAGAGGAGGGTCTGAGCGCATGTGGGGGAGAATGGACGTACAAAAACGAACTCGGTGGTCTCGAGTCGATCGAGGCGCTCACCGACTCACGGCCAAGCTGTTAAAATATTAATAATAATAATAAACGCAGTAAAAAAGTCACCGGGGAAAGCGATTTACGCGATTACCCTTATCAATTACTGCAATGACACGCGTATTACCTACCAAAAAACGAACTCGCCGGTTCCTTCTCGTCATCTACCAAACTGCACCTCGCCGGAGATTTTCTAATCTTTACGGGTGAAAAGACCTGAACGCCCTTCCGTTGGAGTCCCACCGAGTTGAGCTCTTCCGTATCCTGTGGGAATTAAAGAAATGTTAGAAGGCAGGGGTGTTTTAGGAAAAAGAGGTAAAAAAGGGAGGAAAAATAGGGGAAAGGTAGAAAGAAGTTCGGTGGCTAATTTACGATTTACCGGTCAAAAGCCATCTGACGTGGTTTCCAAGCCGACGATTTGACCGTCAGTTTTAACGGCCTTCCGGCCGATCCCCGCCCCGCACGTGAGCGGGGCCGTGCCCTGGCTGGCACGCCGCACGAGGCAGAGCCACCCTTCCGGCCGCCTGACTCACCTCGCCGGACGCCGGCGATTGGCCGGATTCCGGCAAGGTTCTAGACACGTGGCTGGGAGGTGACAGGTCTTCCCTTAAGCGGCGGCTCGTTTGACGCACCCCTTCCCCCACTGTCCGGGGACAAAAAGGTCATTTATTTTATTTACCGATTCTGCCCCTATCTTTGCTCGGAATGGCCACCGCGTCCCTGAACGCCTGCTTCAACCCGGCGGTGCTGAGGACGTCGGAGTGATTTTAGGAAAGTGGCGGGGCGAGCAGAATTTGCATCTGAAGTGACAAATATAGCCCTAATGTGAGGGGTGGCTCCACATTGGGAATAGGTGTCGTTAGAGGTTAAGTGTAGGGGCAAATCCGTGAGGAGGAGAGTACGGGCTTCATCGGGCAGTTCTATAAAAGGGCGCTCTATCGTCCCTGCTCTCGCTCTCCCTCCGTCCTTTCGCAACTGAACCTCTCTGGACTGAGAAAATTCCGCTTTTCATAGCGGTCGGCCGGAAAAGTGCGCCGGTATTTTTTTCTTCCCAACCCGGAAAGGACCTTCCGTCTTTCTCTCGCCGAGGAGCTCCGGCTTTTGGGAGAGTCGCCTTCTTTCACTTTTGAAGCTCTGTGTTTGGCAACTGTTGCGACGGTCCGTCGGAAGAGCAGGTAAAAACGGGCCTCCACGGAGAATGTCTGCTACGCTCCCAAGCTCTCTCTCTCTCTCTTTCTCTGTCTCTCTTTCATGGTCGCCGGGAAACTTGCCAGAAATATGCTGCTCTGTCCTCGAAAAGTTCCCGTTGTTCTTTCGTATGTTGCTCCCAAAGTAGTAACTGTCTTCCTCTCTCTCACTGCTTCTTCTTCTGCACGCTTCCAGTACGAATCTCGAAGTAGTACTGGACTCTCTTACTGGCGTCGTTATAGTCCTTGTCCGTGCCAACTATTCCGACGGTTGCTTTGCTCCCCTCTCCCTTTCTCTCTCTGCTTCCTTTCTTTGCACGCTCCCTGTGTAGCGTCCACTTCTTGCCATTTGGGAAGGCCATCCCTTCCTGCAGTGGCGGACAATATCTCTCGTAAAAGGAGATGCTGCCAGTATATACGAGTACAGGCACTCCGTTATGGGGTGGCCTCCCAAGGTATACCGAGTGTTCATCAGATTGAATACTAGACGTGACTGAACGCACTTTTACCGGCGAGAAACTCGCCGGTGGTCGTCCGAAAGAAACTGGCTGGAGTTATGAGCTCCTGGGTCCATTCTCCCTTCTTTTCCTTAGGTGCTCTTAATTTTTTTTTGTTTCTTTCTTGTGTTTGGTCCCTCACAGGGAATGGTAACGTCCCTTTCATTCTTTATCTCCTTGTAAACCCCAAAGCGTCCCATCCAGTCGGCAACTTCTCCTTATCCTTCCCTTCAGGAATTAGCACAAAGCACAACCCTCCCGCCTTTTGTTTCTCCCCCAAAAACCCACTCTCTGAGGCGGTGAGAGGGAGAGAGTGGGAGATGCTTTCTTTTATGAAGTTCTCTTCTGGGCTTTCCTGTTTCCATAGTAACTTATTTGTTCATTTTTTTCCCTCTCTTGCCGGTGGAGTTCAGGAAGGAAGTAGGATTCCTTTCAAGCAATGCCAGTGCGGGAAGCCTCATCAATCTGAACCGCTATCAAGAAAGATGATGGACTGCTCGATTTTCCCCCCTGTTAAGTACACGGAGCACCGGTCGAGGTCCCATAAAGTAGCGAGGGCGGCGGCCGGGAAGTCGAGAACCCCCACCGGAGACCATCGGAGTTCGGCCGACACCGTTGCTCCGAAGCTTGTGCGCCTCATCGTTACCGACGCGGACGCCACGGACTCATCTAGCGACGAGGAAGAGTACTTCTCTTTTTGGCAACACCGAGTGAAGCGCTACGTCCACGAGATCGACCTGCAGACCTCGTGCTCGTCCTCCAGCCTATCTACCACAGCGGCTCTCTCCACCTCTGGCGTCGCGGTCCCTTTTGGTGGCAAGAAGAAGAATAGCAAGCTATCCGACTCGAAGGCGAGGCGGCGGCCAAAGGGTTCCGCTTCCAGCAACTCCTCGAGCGGCCGGAAGTTCCGCGGCGTCCGGCAGCGACCGTGGGGGAAATGGGCGGCCGAGATCCGGGACCCGTCTCGTCGCGTCCGCCTCTGGCTCGGCACCTATGACACCGCCGAGGAGGCCGCCAAGGTCTACGACAACGCCGCGATACAGCTCCGTGGCCCCGACGCTATGACCAACTTCACCCCCACCATCAAAACGACAACCACCACCATGGCCACCGCCGCTACGACGCCCGAGTCAACCCCTGCAAAAACCGATATTGAGACGAATCCCACCAGCGTATCGGGTTACGACTCGGGAGAGGAGCTCTTGGACCTCTCTTCCCCAACGTCCGTACTCCGGTGTTGCAACTCCCCCGACGAGCAGAAACCCTCGAAGGGAGAGGAAGTCGACGGCATTCCTGGAGGCCCGGCGGAATGGCCGGACTCAGGCGATACCTCCCCGTTCGACTTGCCGTTCTCGCCGGGAGGCTTCCTGGACTTCGGCGGCGACGAGGCCGGTCTCTTCGGCGAGTTCGACCCAGAGGAGTTCAGCGATGCCCTCCTCGCCGACGTGGGGTCGTGGTCGCCGATCCCCTCGCCATGGACCGACTGCCTTGTGGACAAGTGCTCGTTCGAGATCGGCGATTTCTTTTCTTCCGACGCCTTCCTCGCCACCCCTCCTCCCCAAGCGTCCGTCTAACTGCGTCCCGGGTCTCGCCTCTCCGTACCGGCAGTTTTGTTTTGACTCGACCGATTCGCAACGAGTCTCCCCTCTTACCAGGACTCCCTCCTTTCTTCTTTTATTTGTTTATTTATTTCCTCCCCCCCTTTTGTTTGGCCCGTCAAACATAAAATTTTCCCCACTTTTCTTTTTTCTTTCTCCTGCGAAAATATGTATCTAATCTCTAGAGTGAAAATGTCTTTGATGTCTGGCTATTTGGCTTTGCTTGAGTGAAAGAATGAAGATTCTTGTTTCCATTTCGCCTCATTTTTTTAGTTAGTTTAGTATTTTATATTTATAATTCAGCAGCTGCTCCCGAACTTGCCATCCTACTATATGTTTAATCAAAAAAAAAAAAAGGAAGATGATGCAACACTACAAGAACTTGGGTGCATGTATTGTAGTCTGAAAAGTGTTTGGGGTATGTTGAGTTGGAAAGCAAGGCTGCTTAAGATTGATTTGGAAGGCATTTATTTCCCCAACTGGATTTTGGAATTCTCAACTCTTTTTTCCAGAAGATATTCAATGTTCTAGTTTTTTGAAATCCACACAAATACTCGCTCATCGGAGAAAAGTTGTTATAATGTGAAAGATTTTCTTTTGAAAAGAAGCTAAAGTTGTTTCCCATAAAAAGATTGAGGGGCGGATTTTGTTTCCTTGAGAGGAAGGCTGTCGAGTGAATTTCTATAGAAATACTCTGCCTACAATTTTGGCAGAATAATTGTTTTCCTCTTCCCATGGGAAAAATCTCGTCCGCAATTAGAGATTAAGACTGGCCAACTTTCCAACGCGAGAAAAATGGAAAAATCGTAGGAGAAAATGAATCCGGCCGGCGGAGTCGTTCCGCCTCCTTCCGACTCGCCTGCCTGAATCCCAGAGATTCCGGTTTTTCCTCCAACGGAATTTATTGTCGTTATTATTGCGAGAGATCCGCTGCGCCCCCCTTTGGTCGGGGTTCGTTGGAAAGGCTCGATTCCGTCCGCCCCGTGGCAAATCCGACGGTTCGCAATCCCCCTAACCGTAGATTCGTACGGTCCCCGGACGGCCGGCATCCGTCCATCTCAGTCCCGTACGTACGCGCTGAGGAACGGCGGGTCGGGCCGGCGAGATCCAATCCGTTCCGTTCCTTTGGCGAGGTGTCTTTTGGAATTCTATTTATTCCAAAAGGTTAGGAAGGGGAAAGCGGGCGAGGTCGCGGGTCCAGCGCTGCGTTTTGGTTTGACTTGGGGATTGGGAAGGGGTCGCGAACGACAGCGGAAAACGCGCCGAGCCCAGTGGTCGGGGTTCGGTGGGCTCTAGGCTCGGTGGGCTCCACCCCTACTCGTCCCTTCGCCAAATGACGCCGCTGCCCACATCTCGTTTTAAATTTTCTCGAGCCGGTATTATGCCAAACGACACACCTCGAGTCTCGAATCGGCGACCTCCTTCCGCTCGGAAGTCGAGTGAGTGTACGGAGCTCTCGTTTTTCTTGTTTTTAAATTTAATTAAGATGGATTGCGTGTTTAAGCAAATACTTATAGGTTTTTTTTGAAAATTGAGTCGCGCCTCCTTTGCTTTTGGATCGGAGCTCTCCCATTGCCTGAAACTTAGGGATTGTTGAGTCCCTTGATCTCCAGCGAGCCCACTTCACGTCCTCTCTAGGTTGGCAACTTGGTCTGACTTCGACATATGAGGTAGGATGTGGGGTTCACCATTGGCCAGACCCGGCTCAATTAAGTTTCGGATCTAGGTCTCCATTCCAAACCGGAAAAGCCCGATCCACGTTCAGAAGGGGGGGGGCTCCCAAATGACGAGTTCGCCCTCGCTCTGCGGTATCAGGCGAGTGGGGGGCCCACGAACAGTGTTACACCTGAACCAATCACGAATCACGTGAGAGTGAGGGCCTGGACCCTATGAAATGACTAAAACACCCCCCGTCATCGCCTGATCGCGTCCGGCCCGTCTCCATCTGCAGCCTCGCCATTGGACCGTTACGTCCGGAACGGCTTTTCCCGTCCTTAAACCACCGTCGGAAGAACGGGGCGTCGGTTTTTTTCCCGTTTTAAAATTCGAAAAGCGCAGGGTGGCTTGCCGGCCCCTCTTTCCCTCGAGGTTGTTGTTTGCGAAATGACGGAAACGCCCTCGGTGCTTTTTGGGGAACTAGTCCCGCAACTTGCATGGCGACCAAGTGGTGGCCTGCCGCAGGCTGCTGCTTCTGTCCCCACCCCAGAATTAAATGCCTGCTGTCTCCCCACTCCCCCCTTCTCCTTCCCCCTCCTCCATATGCGTGCCACGCCCACATACTCTCAGTGAGGTTATGCATGTACAATGAGTTCTATTCTCTACTTGGACTCGATTCGAACTCGCTTAACTCGAACCATAAACCGATTGATTTCAATTCGAATATATCATTAATTTTTTTATAAATTTTAATACCTTTTATGGGTTTATATTTTTATTTTTAAAAAAAGTACGAACTTAAACAAGTTGAGCTCAAACTCACTCAACTCTGCGAAATATGTTACTCTAGCCGAGCCTGAGCTGGCCGAACTCGAGCACGGCTTTCTCATTATGCATCCCTACGTGGGTCCTTCATCTCTTTTGTGGAGAGCTGTGGCTAAGAGGACTGCTTGTTTTTTGAGATGAGTTGGGGTTTAGTCGCAGGTGTTCAGAGAGAGAGCTGGCTTTTCTTTATTGGGAGAGGTAAAAGAGAAGGAAGATAAGAATGAATGAAGACTGTGTGGCTCTTTCTTCTGGCTCAGCCGGGTATGCCTTGGTTCAGCTTTTGCTAAAAGGGCGATGTACATGGGAGGCCTGAATTATGACTGCCCCCTTTGAAAACTTCCACCAGTTCACGTGCACCAACTCTTCCAACTAATCAGTGTAGTGAGAACTCAGAAGTTGAATCTGATCGTCTGCTCTGGGATTTGGCAACTCTGCCGGATAGAAGTATTGTTCAATAAAAAGTGCGTGAATAAAAAATATTTTCAAAATACTAAAATATATAGTGCAAGACATTTGCACCCTTGATGTAAGTTTAATGACAGAAAAAATGTTTTCTGATGATACATTGTAGCTGGTTCGGTTGGCTAATGGGTTGATAAAAGTCTGGTCATAAGTTCGATTCCACCTAACATTGTGCTCATGGGTCAGTGCATGAGGCACCGTACGAAACTAAAGGTATTCCGACCAAAAAATCCTTGACAGTATGACGGTGGACTCTGGATCTACCCATGCGCGACCACGGTTCGAATTCTTGTGAGTTTGTAAACGATAGTACTTGAACCCTAAACTCCAATCGCTATTGAAAAGAACTTCATGTGTCTGGAGCTAGCAGAAGGCAGTAGAAGAAGAACTCTGCCAAATCCCACATTGAAAGAGATCAATCTCATTATGGACGGTTCTTTGTGATCCGCACCATTTGTGCTTGGGAAGTATAGCAAAAAGTTCTCCACGAACAGCAGCATTCTTTTTAGTTGTAGTTGACTGTCAAACGCGTGCCATATAATGACGACTCTTGTTTGTTGCGGGCACGACTTGTAAGCTGGTAAAAGCTTTTGTACTTACATTGGAAACTATATATATATATATATATATAAATGGTGATTTTGGTTGGTAAGAATCACTCGGTCATATAATCTGGGTCATAAATCCATCAAAATGAACAGTTAAGGAAAAAAAAAACAAATACAAGATAAGAACATTTTCCTTCTCTAATATTAGTTCATACATTTTTCTCATTGTTTTTTTTATCAAACATCCATACGCTTCATATGGATAGTCCTTGTTAAATGAATGGGAACGTGAGATGTTCGAATTCAAGTTAGGCGCAGCTCTATTACAAAATTCTAGCTGAGGTGCACTAAGCTTAAAATTTTAAATTTTTAAGGATACCAATTATGTAAGTGAGAAAATTTGTTATGAAATATTAATATAAAAAAAAAGTTTTTTTTTTTTGTCTCATGGATTTAGCTCTAATTTTTTTAAGGCTGAATTAGATCCAACATTTTATATACTTACGTTTCATTTTTGAAAACTAAATACAGATACCATATTTAGTTGGAAGCTATAGACATATTTCATGTATTCAATTCTTCAACTTAATAGACGTATAGTCCAATCTCCTCAATGAATATTTTCATTTCGTGGGTTTTTAATCATCCCTACTGTCATCTCCATGCCTATCGTTCCTGACTTATTAAAGCATTTTAAAAAACTGGCAGGTGTATTTGACACGGTCTTTATGTTAGATAGCTCAAGAATTGTGCACATTTTTTTTCAATGGAAAAGACAACAAAATTAAACATTTATTTCATATCATCTTCAACGTTATAAAAATCATTGCAGCCATTCACAGTCGAATTTTATGACTTGTAGTTTTCTAAAACAACAACCCTCAAGCACATCTCCAAAGGGTTGGTGCAATAGCTTTGACTGTGGACTAGTAGACAATTAGTCTCCGCTTTACGTAAAGTATTGTGGACATGAGTTCGTTACACTGTAAAAACAAGGGGGCATACTAATAAGCAAGATGTAGTACAATGGGGATAGTTCCCCGAAGCATGCAAGTTCGGGTGGTGGGATGAAATACTTACTCACTCAAACTCAAGGATAAAATGAAGATGTTTTAATGAAAATGAGCACAAATCCTTTAACATGAACAACAAACCGGCTAAGAAGTGTGTGAATATATATATATATATATATATATATAATGTTGTTGTGTTCCGGGTGTTGTCAGATAGTTAAAATTAAAAAGATATATCACAAAAAAAATCACTAAATTAGCATTAGCTATAGTTTCGTGTGTGGTGACGATTTATAGCGGCTTTAGTGATGATCTATGGTCTTTTTAGTGATGACTTTTTAAGTTTTAGTTATCCAACAACAATTGAACACACGCCAACCTTGATATATATATATGTATATATATAGTAGTCCATCATATGTCTGTCATATGCTAAACTTGACTGGAGTTTTTTAGGATGTTGATTTTAACAAAATCATATAGTGAAAATTAAGTAAAAAAATGATAATAATCTAGTTGTATATTTAAGAGACTGAAGTACCTCTTCAAGGAGGAAACAAATGAGATGCCTCGGTCTTTTCAAAATACAAATACATTTCTAGTTTATTGTCATAATTTCTACCACTTGATACTCTTAAAATCAATGGGAAGTATAGTATTCGAAGGTCACGTAGCTACCAGTTTTCTTATATATATATATATATATATATAAGACAAAAAAACATATGTAGGAATAAAATCAATGTAGGTGCTTTTTCTGTTTTTTTGTCATAACTTTTACCACATGGTACTCTTAAAATAAATGGGAAGTATAGTATTCGAAGGTCACGTAGCTACCAGTTCTTTTATATATATATATATATATATATATATATATATATATATATATATATATATATATATATATATATATATATATATATATAAGACAAAAAAAAAACATATGTAGGAATAAAATCAATGTAGGTGCTTGTCATCATTGGGATGCAACATCTTCCGGACCAGACAAAATTAATTTTAACAAGTAATAAAAAACACAATGCTACCAGATTTCTTGTCACGGATGTTTTGAAAATCTCACGGTTAACAAATATGAAATGCTTCCCGGTTTGGATCGATTAGATTCGTGGTCCCATGTCCCGAACTAAAGCTCCATAAACCGATCTATTATACTCATATGAACTGGATGCCAATCTCCTAATTTATTAAAAACTGAAGTTCTAGTTTCTTCTTCTAATGTTGCGTGTGAAATTTAAACTTTCTGGTGAATTTAACCAAAACGATATATCTCTCGATTGATGATGATGTTCTAAGTTGCAGGATGGTCAACATTCTAAAGTTTTTTATTTTTTTAATTTTTTTTCTAAAATGAATTTAAAATACTTTTAAATTATTTTCCAATTTCGCAAGATAGAGAATTTGAGCCGCATGGAATTGGAGGGGCAAGTCGATGCAGCGGCCATCCATAACTTGTTCTACAACATCTCGTCTGGTTGCTTCAGCTGCACCAAAATATTTTAAACCATCCGTACACTGCTTGGGTTCTGGGAACTTGGGACCATCGGTATGTGGCGTGCTTATCCAAACCTGACTCCTCACAGTCACTGGGTGTGTGCGGGGCAGCCCTACCGGGCTTGACCCCTTTGACCACACTTTGGCATTTAATTTGTCTCAGACCAGACCCACATGGACCCAGTTCTTGGAAGTGGACTGCATCCTCATGATGACGTTCCAACATGGTGACTGCTTGGTAGGAGTGGGCATTGGGCCAGGCCGACCCAATTCGACGGTCCAGGTCCAGGCCCAAGCCCGATTTAATTCAAAAAAAAAAATTAAAAATATATATATTATATGACTGAGTGGTAGTTGGTAGCAGAGGAGATGCACATAAGACTGAGTGGAGAATTGAAATCAGTCGGTTTACCTTCCAGGACAGATTGTTCTTTTTTTTTTAATTTATGTCTTAAAAACCACAGCAAAAGGTGCTTTTGTGATCGCTAATCAGCGTTTTTAGCGGCAAAATGCAATTTTTGTGACGATTTTTATTAATATAAAAGAAAGAAAAAAAAATAACCATCCAACTGCATGCTTTAGCATTTAAAAATTTATATTTAACAGTTTTTTTTTTTCAAACAACACTAGTGCTCCCCATGGCAATACACTAAGCCAATTGAAGCTCTTACCTATATATATATATATATATATATATATATATATATATATATATATATATATATATATATATATATATATATA
>JAANDH010000699.1:0-77179 GCA_011799765.1 Nymphaea thermarum | reverse complement strand
TCCTTTTTTTTCATTGATTTATTTTCAGCCATCTATCTTAGAATGACTTATGACCAAGATGATCCTTTTATGTGTAGAAATTAGTAGATACCAAACCTTTTGGTGCTAGATTTGCAAGAAATCATTTTGGTCATGGATCTTTTCAATATGAATGGTTAAGAGAAAAAGACAACATGGTATTTTAATTAATTGCTACTAGTTAATAACTTTTTCTCTGTTTTTCTGTCAACCATTTAATAAATGAATAAAAGGATTCTTTATGGGCGGAGAGAGAGAGAGGGAGGAGAGAAATTTGGTAAAAGCCAGACATGTATGTCGAGAATAAAAACTCAACCCTTAATTTTTTTATATAAAAGTTTTTTTTTATATAAAACATGCTTTGAATCAAGCTGTCTTATGAAAAATGTTGATTTTTCTATTATCAAAATGTTGATGCTATGAGAGCCGTTCATTTTTGCTTATTAAAGAAACACTATTAAAACCCAAAAAAATGATCAACTTGATATGTATTTTGCGTCATCCTATCTTTAAGGTCATATTGAGTACTGAAACTCATCACATATCTGATGTATAAATGTATACGATGAAACAAAATCTCAAAACACAATTGGATTGTGTTTGATTGCCTTGCATGTTAGATACGACGTGATTTGAGATCTTGGGATATAATACTCTGAGAGATCTTAAAATCATAATCTACAGAAGTAGACTAGCAAGATGATAATACAAGACTCGGAGTTTATGAGAGAGAACCAAAAGGATCTTTAACCCTGGAATTTCCAACTCACCGCAAGCAACCCAGAAAAAGGAAAATCATGGAGCAAGTTATAGAGCTAAACAAAATGCTTTATAATGGTGCCAGTAAAACAAAATGATTACTGGATCCTGGTACTAGTACTTTTATCTTGGATCTGCAATTAACACTACTTCATTCGATAACTGAAATTGCGCCGGGAAATCTAATTTCGAATTTGATGGGGAAGGCAAACTGTTTACTAATAACTACATCTAATTTGTCATGGATCGAAATTCAGTGATATCTAAATCCAATCTGCAGGTTGTGATCAGGTTCAATTGAGTGACACCTCTTCTTTGTTAGCATAACTGCAAAAACCTTCTCTGGTTTCACCACAGCAAAAAATTCCAATTTTTGTGCTTCTTTGATTAATCTAAACTTGTTGATCTAAGACGTTCATGTTTGGCTTTGGCATAGCTGGCTGGATCAGCAGCTGCGCGTGACCAGTTATTGGCTCGATTCCTGTGAGTGTCAGGTTGATGTTACATGCGCATTGACTTGGTCACATCTCTAGCAGTATCTGATAGCTTGATATTCATGGAGGACGTTTAATCTCTGTTCTCCAAAATTGTTGACAGTTTTCATTTCATTACTAACTTATGCTGCTACCACCAATATTATTAAAGAACGTTACAAGGATAATATGACAAGAAGGTGACTAGTTACAAATGAAGAATCTTCTTTCCATGTTAAAGCAAGAAGCATAACAGTAAACAGAGCACAATGGCAAATCCTTGATCAAATAACCAGACAAAAAAGTGAACTTATTTTCTAGGACTTGGAGCTATGCTCTCTTCAAGAGGATTGCTTGCGAACAATGTGCCCTCGACCAAGCCAAAGATTTGTTGCGCGTGAAAAGGCCTTACCTCCCTTTGGGACTAATAAGCTGCGAGAAGACTTCAGTCGAGGTTAGAGTGTTAGCATCCTCATTCATCATGGCCTCAATTCCAACTACACCGTCTGAACTATGGTTATTGAGCTCATTAAAGAGACCTGGAGCTCCGCTTTTATCTGCTGTCGATGCCTTGCCCTCTTCTGAGCTCTCCTGCAACTGCAGAGCAAACTCAAGGTTCCATAGAACGTCTCCCATTGCCGGCCGGTCCATACCATGATCGGAAAGGCATTTCTGTGCAGTCTCAGCGAATTTCTTCAAACACTCAGGATTGATCTTCCCCTTCAATTGTGGATCAATAATGTCCTCTAGGACCCCTTTCTTCATACAATGCAAAGCCCAATCTGCAAGACTTACCTGCTCTTTAGGAAGGCTTGGATTCAAAGCTGGTCTAGCGCACAAAACTTCAAACAGAACAACCCCAAAAGAGTAAACATC
The DNA here is from genome assembly GCA_011799765.1 of Nymphaea thermarum. Lineage (NCBI taxonomy): Eukaryota > Viridiplantae > Streptophyta > Magnoliopsida > Nymphaeales > Nymphaeaceae > Nymphaea > Nymphaea thermarum. Next base: position 75,053 of record JAANDH010000699.1, on the reverse strand, counting down.
AGATTTATCGGTCAGTTGTTGTCTCCTGAAGTATTCAGGGTCAAGGTAGCCAAAACTGCCTTTCACCACTGTACTGACATGAGTATGGTCAAGTCCAGGCCCAGTTTTTGACAAGCCAAAATCAGAAACTTTTGCTACAAATTTGTCATCCAAAAGAATGTTGGTAGTCTTCACATCTCTATGGATGATTGTGTATTTTGCACCAGTGTGAAGATAATGCAATCCTCTAGCTGCCCCTATGCATATTTCCAGCCTCTGTTTCCATGAAAGCGGGGGCTTATTACTTTTGTAGAGATGTTCCCTGAGTGTTCCTTGTGCCATGTAATCATAAACCAAGATCATCTCATTGTCATCCTCGCAATACCCAATTAGTGAAACAAGATGCCTGTGCCTCAACTTTGAAAGCATTTCTATCTCAGTTTGAAATTCATGCACACCCTGCTCCGATGAAGGATTGGCCCGCTTGATTGCCACCTTCTGGGTACCACCATCAATGTCACCTACATAAACTTTTCCAAATCCACCAACTCCCAATACCAATGATTCATTAAAGTTCTTGGTTCCTTGCTTGATCTCTTGAAATGTAAAGTGCCTGCAGAGATTGGCTGCCATGGACGAGACATGGCTGCTAGTGCAGCTTCTTCCAGATATAGTGGACACTTTGCTTCCCATTGTGTGAGAATTTCCACCATAGAGTGGGAGCCATGCAGATGCTCCACTTGTCATGCCGTCAGGTCCCAGGCCTTCTTTCTTCTTTCTATAATAGACAGCGACACAGAAGGCCAGAGCGCCCAAAACTGCAGCACTTCCAGCTGCGCCACCAATCACATGAAGCTTCTTTCCAGAATCCCCGGAAGGAGATGAATCTGAGTCGTCAGCAACAGGATCAGGGAGCAAAGGGGAAGGAATTGGATTGGGTCCGGCCAGATTCCCAGTAGCATCATTTATTTTGAAAATCTCTATCCCATTAAGAACAGCATCAAGATATTCCGGCTTCATGTCGACGGAAGGATGAAGGGCTACCCACAAAGTGTCCGCATCAGAAGCCATAACAGCATAGTCTTTGTGTACAGGAACAGCTTTTGAAGATGCCCATCCTATGATATCAGCGCTTTCTTGAGCAGTTTGATTGTTTAGGTAAATGTCAAACACCCTCTGATTCACCTCATTATACTGAAGCTCGCAGAAATGTAGCCTGACTATGTATGTGAAGTTCTTGTCCACCTGAAAATTCCAGGTTAAGTTGTAGTTCTGATTGATCTTGGGATCAGGGCCCATCGACCGCGCCGTGGAGTAGACATCAACCGGAGCTGTGTATATCGTTGTGTCCGTTGAATACTGTATACTCAACTTCTTACTAGCAGCAGTTGTGATACCAATCCCAGCACCATATAGGTAAGGTGTGTCATCATACCTGCTCTCAAGAGGAATACCCACGGTTCAAGAATGAATTAGATTATGCAAGTTCTTGTAGCTACACCCACCACTCAATTACTCAAATGTTAATGATAATGGTGTTGCACAAAGCAGGACACATATAATGCAATGTACATGGACATATACTTTCACATATATATGACAAATTTTCCTAGAGTCAAATTCTTTTATCATATGTTAGGAAGCTTAATGTAACAGGTGATGAGTAAATGTTATTCTAATTCCACGTACCAAGTTCTGCTAAGACCGGAGTCTTCAGCTGCTGATATGAACTGACCTCCAACATTCAGCCGGTACATCATTTGAAAAGAGTTGCCAGAAATGTCGATTAACTGATCTTCGAAACCGACGAGCCGAACATCATCGCTGTAATATATATCCGGCATCGAGATGATCTCGATCCCATTAACAAACGCATATGCAGATGGATGATCAGCCGAGGGACTGAAGGTAATGTTCAGGGAGTTGGTGGTGCAATTCACGGAGTACTCTTTGATGATGTAGGACTGGGTGAGAGCTTGGGCAGTGATTGCAGCGCTGAAGTTGTGAAGGAGAGTGAATCCGCCGGTAGTTACAGAGAAGAAAGAATCAGATGCAGCAAGGCTGCTGTAAGAAGCAGGGTAGAAATGGAGGCGGATCCAATGCGGCCCCGGCGTCACCTGAAAGGTGTAAGTCGATTCAGAACTGAAGATTCGGGCAGACATGTATGGCACAGTGGATGGAAGAGAAGGGTCCTGGTATTGGGCTTTCACTGGAACATCGCTCTGTGATGTCAGATCGATTTTGCCTCCAACGTCGCCCTTCCACTTTCGGCCGTCGGAATCTGTTTCATCACCGGAAGAGCCACAATTCAGCAGAATGGAATCAACGGGAACGTATGCGTCCTTCTGAGCAACCAATCCTTTAAATCGAAAGGCAACTGAATAAAGGATTAGCACCAAGCAGATTCGAGGCACTGCCATGACTTCTGTGCCAAAAATTCCGGCAACCTTTTGAGAAATTGGTTAGAACTCAGGTATCGGTTTGCATAGTAAGGATCCGACAAGAAAATCTTGGAAATGGAAATGATTTCTTCTGCACCAACAGAAGAAAGACTATGGACTGCATCGTTCAGGCCATCATGTGGAGAGGGAAGAAAAAGTGAAAACCAGGAAGACCGAAGAAATCTTCATCTTTTTCTTCCCTCCCACCTCTCGCTTCTCCTCCTTTCTGCAAGGATAGTTTCTCTTGTTCATTTTCCGGCCTAGATGGGAGATGAGAGGACGAAACGCGGCAAGAAACGATGGAGAACCTAATAATAGGGAGTGTGTTTCCATACTTTGGATGGTGAGGAAGGGAGGACAACGACGACGGTTTGAAACTTTTAACCGTTATGAAATCCTTTAAATGACCAAAAGGTCCTTGTTCTTGGAAAGAACCATCTTATCTTTCTCTCTTTGCTGTCGGGCAAGAGGATTTTCATGAATTTATGATTAACAAGAAATGTTCAAACCATTCATATATTATACCACCTAGCCTCATAAGAATTCTTCACTTTTAAAAACTAAACTAACATATAAAGTCCAAATATCATTTTTTCTGAGCTGTGGGCTATGATCCTCCCGGAAAAAGTCTAAATCAATTGTAGATCCAAGCATGGGGAAAGTCCAAATGTATTGTAGATCCAAACATAGAATGACCCATCTCTCGGAAGTCTTGAATGAAAAACTGGTCGTTGTAGATCAATCCTAAGTAGGATTATACAACAAGCAAGCCAACCTCGAGCTTGGCTCGAGTCACTTGTTGCTCGATTGAAGCTCGAGTTGAGCTTTATGGGGCGAGCTTAACTCGGTAAACCGATTCCGAACTCAAGCTCGGCTTGTTGATTCATATATTTTTTTTTCTTTAAATGTAAACGAAAACCACAAAAAGGGTGTCAATATTCATTAAAAAAATTTACCGACATATACCTGAAGATTAATAAACCCGAAAGACACAATCTGAGCCGAGTTTAAGGGAGTCGAGGTTGTGTAACTGTTCTCTGTCCCTGCTGGGATGGAGCGACAGAAGTATTGAGAATCCAAGATAAGGTCACGATAGTGGAATCGTTTAGTTTAAATCATAAAATCATAAGTATAAGTGAAGTGATCCCCATAAAAGATTTCTGGTCTAATTGTGCGTTATCAAACGATTGGTTCTAATTCTATAAACCAAACCTATACCCATAGAAACAGAAAAACCTATACCCAACTCGAACTCGACTTGCTTATAACTCGAGCTTGAAGCTCAGAGCCCGCGTTGCCTCAACTCGTTGAACATTTCACATCCTACACTTGAATGATAAGAGTTCAAATTCACAAATTTTAATCACTTGTTTTTCATTAATAGATTGTGAAGATCTTTGTCAGCTTAAGCCAAGATTGATTCTGTACTGATAAAAAATGTAACTGTAACTCGAACTCGACTTGCTTATAACTCGAGCTTGAAGCTCAGAGCTCGCATTGCCTCAACTCGTTGAACATTTCACATCCAACACTTGAATGATAAGAGTTCAAATTCACAAATTTTAATCACTTGTCTTTCATTAATAGATTGTGAAGATCTTTGTCAGCTTAAGCCAAGATATACGCCTGGGATCTAACTCTTGAACCGCCTTTACTGGTAAACCTCTTGAGTTGACCCTCTAGTGAGGTGTATGGACTATGCAGTTCTTTTGGCTGCCTTCATGTGCATGCATGCATGCATAATCTTTTGTACTTGCCCATGTGTGTGTCTATATTTTGATAATTTTGTGTTTCAATTCTATATATCTATAGTCCTTGGTGATTTTTTTCTGGGTTCAGATAATTAAAAATATGAAAAATTGGTTTGCAACAAATTCTGTACTGATCATCTAAAATCCCAGGGCCTTGTTCTAGTGCTTCACATCCACAACCAACTGTGAAATACTCTTGTTCATTCTTTGGAAAATATGAAGAGTTCTGCTAAATAGATATCACTATCAGCTAGTATGCAGTCATTCATGGGGAATGGTCTGCATCTTCTTAGCAGTCTTGGGCCTGGAGAGCTTGGATAATGCGGTTCTCGCATAGACCAAAAGAATAGCTTACTTTTGCGAACAACCCTAGTCGATCATAGGTCAACAACAGCGATCCCAAGCAACTTTTTGACATCCAAGTTCGAACTAAGGGGTCGTTTGGCAGTGAGAACATTTTACGAGTGTCATACATGAATCTTAAGGTAGATTCATTGAGTATCTGTTCTAGTGTTTTATGAATCTGCCCAAGCACTGTGGATTCGATAACCACAAACTAGAAACAGGTTTTTAACACTCAAACACATGTGAAATAATAAAAACAAGATCTGAATCCAATAGATTACTACAAATTTACAAGTTCCACTCTGAGCCAAGGGATTGAATATCTTTGCCCGTGGGGGCGACATGTCATGCAGGGAGGGCTCGGCAGACCGATTCCGGATCGAAACCTGAGGGTTTCAACCAATGCATAGTTAAGGAGGAGAATGGCCCCATCTTCACCATGCTGGTAACTCTGTTGCACATGCAGGGAATGGAGGAGGACCACAAGAAGCAAAAGGTGCTGCAGAATTTCCCCTTTGGCTCCTTTCATGGGAAAGCATTGTCTCAATTAATGTTAAGTTGTCTGGTTTTGTCATTGCCTGGAATCACAGGACCATGCTTTGGATGTATGGTGCCATAAATGACAAGGAGCAAATAGCTGGTTTCCTCTCTCTCTCTCTCTCTCTCTCTCTCTCTCTCTCTCTCTCTCTAAGTTGAGAGTGAGCTGGTATGACAAGGAAAAAGCATGTCTTTATTGTGAAGCCACATTGCTGCCAGGATTTGTATTCCTTTTGTTGTATCCAAATCGCTTCCCATTTCACACAGCTTTCTCAAATCCCATGTTCACTTCATGTGCATGCTTCTGACGCTCGGTTGGACATAAAGAGAGCCCGGAATCGGGAGAGCCAGAAATTTTTTATGGGGGAGTTGAAATGAGAGAGGCAGATTATAGTTTCAAAATTTCAACAACAGTCGAAATTATAATTTTCAAATTTCTTATATAAGATAAGTGAAATTGTTTAAAATCTACTTATAAATCTAAAAGAAAAAGAGTGGGGGCTAAGGCCCCTTTGACTCGGCCCCTGGATCCGACATTTCAAGCTCAGCCCTACCAATTCCTCACGTGCATAGGAATCGTTGAGAATGACAAAGGTGAAGAAAAAGTTAAGCTTCTCGAGGAAGCTCTAGGAAACGTGATCAGGAGACAAAAGAAAGGATTCCTACTGCCCAAAAGATTCCAAGTCCACATTTGATAAAATTTCTAGAAAAAAAAAAATTACAACAAAACTTTTAATTATTTGGAAAAAATGGCCAAATGGGTAGCTTTGTCTTTTTATAAGAAGTCATTTTCTGAATTTCATTTTACTCATACAGGGTAAAGGATTCTTCTGGTTTATCATCAAAGGAAAAATTTTAATCATTTTCACCTTTTAGCAAACAATTTCATGTTATGTTATGAGGGCGACTTATATGTTAAGGCATTCCACCAATAACCCAATATTTTGGGGCGTTCAAAAATTCAAAAATGTATGTAACTTTCAAAAATTTTAGTTTAACGTATATAAAAATTTTGAAAAAATTTATTTTGGCTCCTGTTAAAATTTTGAAACTGTGGTTTGACCTCTACATAAAAAATTATTGGCTCTGCCCCTAAGATAACCTAATGATGGCATGTTATTGGACTCATTGAGTTTGGAAGTAGGAGCATATATAATTATTGGTGGGGTCAAACTCTTATGAGTTGTGACTAGTTATCTAACTATTTGTTCATGAACTGGCAGAGATCTTGGCCAGCTCAACCTTGTCTTCCGATAAAGATCCCTCTGTATTTTTCTGAGTTCTCTATTTAGGACGCCACTCTTTGGCTACGATTCTAAATATATATGGACTTCTTTTTACGTGGACCTCAGTTTTTCTCACAACCATCATATAGTGACCTGATTTTATCATTGCCTTGTACCTTTACCCCAAACATGAGGTATAATAATAGAAATTATAATTATATAATGTCTTTGTTTCGTGCAATATATATATATATATATATATATATATATATGAACTTTCACATGTTTCGATTAACCTTTCTTTCGCCCCCTTCAAGCAAAGGACTTTATTTTCCTAGATGGCCTGTCACTCTGGTACATTTCTTTCTTGAAATGATCAATCAACTTTTGAATGATCACTTTGTTGGCATTGGTAATCTAATTATTGCTTTAGAAGATCTACGACGAACCAAAGGCAAAATGATGTTGCGAATCCATGAATTTGAAAAAGAGAATGAAAGATGCATTGATTAAGAATCTGCAATTTATGCACCTTTAACCTATAGATTTGAGGTCACAATCCATGAACTTGGTAAGAATTCGGGGATCTTAAATTTCAAAGAATTCTGCATACCTCAAGTTTAATAAAACCATGAATTTAAGTGGGCCGTCAGATTTTAGTCCTCAAACTAAAATTTTTTTGTCAATCGGAAGGCCGTGTGGTTCCACTTTCTCTTCTCATTTGACAAGGGATAAGCTGTACCCCACATGGACATTTCATGAAATGGGGCCTCAAAATTAACTGATTAAAATAATCGCAAGTGTGTGTGTGTATATATATATATATATATATATATATATATAAGGTTTAGCTCATCATGATCCATTGATTTTTACTTCTTTTTCACCACCAATGGTCATGAGATATCTATGGTTGTCACAGTTTAGTGCATCATGGTCCATCGACTTTTACTTCTTTTTCACTGATAGTCATGATATGCCAGTTCACTTTTTGAATAAACTGCTTGCATCGGTACATTCTTTTTTACCATATGATCGTTTGACAAGAAGGGTTTTTTAACAGATCTGTGTTTCTCCCGGTTAGCAGTTGGCGGTTACTCTCTCTCTCTCTCTCTCTCTACTCCCTTGTAAGCCTGAAGATTTTCTCATGGGCTTACATAACTTGAATTCTACAATTCAGAGATCTCGGATATTGCGCGAAAAAGTCGAGGATGCCATCAGAGACGTCTTCCAGCAATGCCAATCTTCTTACTACTCTTCTTGTTGCCTGCACAGCGACGCAGGAGCGATGGATTTCACTGCCCAAGATCAAAAAGGGCACCTACATGCGGAGTCTACTGGATATTCAGCATGCCTACATCTTGAAATAAGGAATCTAATGGCAATCGGAGACGCGCTGCAGGTCTTCGAAGAGTGGCTTCGTTTCTTGGAGGTCAGTTTTGAATGAAAAATCTTTGTGGCCAAGTTATTGGCTGAACTAGTCAAGAATTTCCTCTGCGTTTCCAGGCTCAATCTGACCGGGAACTCTTTCGATGCCCTGATTTTAATTTCAAAATCAGCTAAATTGGTTCTGCCTGCTTTTCTCTGGTTGAAATTTCTTCCGTGATGTTCCTTCTTTTGTTGGTTTTGTGCTGTCTCTGCATCATCCACTGAAAATTTTGGGATCCATTGATTGATCTTGTGAACCTTCTTGTCCTGGTTTTGAAACGGTTTTCAAGTTTTAGCCTTTGGCTCCAGTATTGATGTTGGATAACTTGATTCGATCAATTTGGTGGATAACAGGAGAAAACAAGAAAGAAAGAAAAATTGCTTCTTCCTTGGGTTGTGAAGAAGGCTACAATCTACAGATGCACAGAGTAACAGAAGAAAATTAACCGAACCTTGAGCAGATTTCCTGTTCCAAAAAAATCTTGGCCGAAATGTTGAGTATGAAGACAAACAATCTTTTTCACCTTTATTTACATGGACAGCCTCGCTCGTATTTTTTCATTGTTCTGTACCTCAAAATGTGTGGTCTGAAATGAGAAATATTACACGTCGAATCTTGTTGAGTTTCCTGAATATTCTTCTGTACTGAGATTGAGAGAACAAGGTCCAGGCAGACAATGACTAAAAAGCTTCTGCAACATAAAGTAAAGACCATTGTTGCTTCACTGTAAATAACAAGATTCATTGAGGAGATCATGATCATGCATTTTAATCAATACAATTTATTCGTTATGACCATTGTTAGATTATCTTCGCCCTAATCCAGCCAGCCGTACCCCTCTCCTTTTTTCTGTCCATAAAGCATTCATATTCTCATGTTTTCCTCAAAAGAAACTCCACGTTTTTTAATTCAAATATTTGCTGTACATGAATCTTCTCACTTTCTGAACATATGAATTTTCTCTGGTCTACAGAGACTGCAATCTCAGCAGGAGGTGGAGAAATATTCTGCTCTTGTACGACTGGAGCAGAGCAGACAATTCCTTGTTAAAAGGCTGGTTGAACATAATGGAAGAGATCGGCCTGTGATTCAAGAGGCGCTTGAATTTGCAAGAGCAGCAGATAAATCTGCCAACCTACATCCGAAAGAATCATTTCCCAACGGTAAGAATGCACATTTGCAAAAGAAGCATACTAATACGACCATGATGCCTTTAAGAGGATTTATATCCTTCATCATCTCTCCTATCCTTATCATGAAGAAGCCATTTAGGTTGCTAAAGGCTGCTGGATCATTGATGGGGTTTGGAGTTGCTGCAGTTGGCACGCTTCTAGCACTGCAACTGCAGCAGAGAAACCTTGAATCCTCTAAGATGCATAAGATGATGCTGAAACGGAATGTTGGTTCAGGAAGAGAATCTATTGTAAATTCTGCAGCCAGAGGACGAACACGGCAAATAAGGAGAACGCATATGGATGTTTTACATGGAAGGGGTTGACAATTACAAGTCGTTTGACAATAAACTTTTTATTGGTCTTGCAAAGTTCTGCATCCAATACAAAATTGAATTCGAAGTAAGAAGGATACACAATGAGCCCAGGAGAATGGGGCAAGAACATCAACCATTTTAACTAAAGTTGGTGAACTGGAAGTAAGAGTAAGAGTGGATTGTGAGGAATGTCAAAGTTGAAGACGTAAATCAGGTGTCAAGTCTGTCATTCTGTTGCCGGAGTCTTCTCGTGGTTTCGACCTTCTTTAAGGCTTGGTGGTGTTAAAAAGGAAGACCAATTAGGTTAGGTCATTCTTCATTTTTTTTGTATACATATATGGTAACAGATAAGGTGGGTGTCATCTGCTTCTGAATTGTTGCTTGTAATTTAAAAATAGTTTTTTTTTTTCTTTCCTTTTCTCTTGGGTGCATGAAATTGTAAATGAGTCTGATTCTATTTTTGTGTACACTTTTAATCAACAAATTTGCCTTAAATACAGTACTAACTCCTTGCGTATTTTGTTTTTCCATCCCTAAACATTGACAATAAATTAGTTGCAACAGAAGTAATTTCTCTTTCACTAGTTGCACGTTTGTTCTGCATGCTTTTGAGGACGCAGCTTCAAGCTTTAAAATATGACCCGAGGGCTGTACATTCTGTGATAGAAACCAAAGTCCAATGCCTGTGTGGCTTGAAAGAGTGAGCGTTTTCCCCAGCTAGCTTTAACTAAGAAAGAACTTAAAGCTTGTGGCTTCTAGTTTGGTAGTTACATGTATCACTTGTATTCGAGTTGGGGCCCCAAAAATTATAAGAATCATCACCATTTTGACCGTCAAAAAATGAGAAAACTAGGAGAAAATAGATCATGAGATGCCAAATCCAGCATGTTATTTTCGGCCCTGGGAAGAATAGAAAGCAGGAAGCGGCAGAGATGGTCCAGCGGTCGATTTCTAGTGAAGCCAAGCAAAATAACTAAACTCATGTTTTTTTATCAGTGGAAGAACATGAAATGGTAATAAACCAATGAAGGGCAAGACATTGATTACCATGGTGAATGAATACAGAAAGCTCAAGAAGGGTGGGGCAGCAGAATGTAATAGCCAAAAGTTGGGTCAAGTTGGATTTTTTTTTTTACATTTTTTAACCAAGAACCGCTGAGGGCCAACAGAAAGTCAAAGCACAGGTTGCCGAATTTCAGAATCCTAAGACCCACGCAACTAGATTATAGGTTGACGTCACAAGAGAAGTTTAACGGCTGTTTGTCAAAACAGAAAAGACAAAACAATTAAATCCAGAAGATTGCAACAAAACGACTCATTCATGTACAGAAATTCTTTAGTAAAAATTCATCATCCTCTGGCTAACAATACATCTAATTTTGTGACCCGATATTCACGAGGAAGCACCTTCCTCTGTGCAACCGTGCTACCCAGATGACCATCATCTTCAATCCGTGAAGCGTCAAGCAGATACCCACTCTTGACCGTCAGTTGCTGCAACTGTAACACAGCAATCATGCTAGCAGCAATTAAAGCTGCATTGCCAATTAACCCAGCAACTGTCTCAAGCTTTAGTGACCTTCTAACCAAATTAAAACTCGAAGCAAAAATTTGCATGAGAAAATTAGACCCCTTTGACCCGAGGACTTCTATGTTCTTTCTCATCTGACTTCTCGTTAAGTCTTCTGGGGCAACGAAATTTTCATCGACACTGCCAACAAATGCTAATGCTTCTTCAATGACTGAGTACTTCTTGCCGTGGTAATCTGAAAGCTTCATTGCCAAAATCAGACGGCTTTGCTCAAGTTGTGCTATTGCAGCGTCTCTCTCAGCACGTTGTTGAGATTGCACGGTCTAGAGAATAAGACAAACAAGAAAAATTGACGTTTAAACCAGTCGCATCATAATGAAACGGTAATTCTTTTAGTTAAAAGAATATACTCGGTCTAGTAGAGCTGTCGGCAAAGAGTACTATTATTTACATGTAGAAAAACATGTTAACCTATAGACTCAAATTCTTGCATGAAGGTGAGACTTGGTCACACTCAAAGGCATTGACATCTCAAAGCCTCCTTGATCATTACAACATGACTACAAACTCAGTAGCTGTGGAACATGTCAAGCTCTTCACGCAATACAACAGCTAGAACCCACCAAATCATCATTTGCATTCAGAATAAGGCACATAGATACAGATCTAGCAACTAACAACTGAAATTATCAACGACAAAATAAAATTTCTCCAGATACAATTCTTATTTTCCAGCAAAGGTTTACAAATTTCTTAGCAGTTGTTAGTTTCGCATTAGATAAATGGGAGCCAATGTCCAGAAATATAACCACAAATATTTATAATTTTATACAAAATCTGTAACTGCATAGGGTATCTGCAACCAGTGATTAAAGTTTTCCTGCCCCAAAACACTGGAAATGTTTGTTCTTTTGCACGGGCAAACAAGAATTTTATCCATGTTAATGGAACGTCACAACAAGAAAATATGTACTATTTTTCCCCGGCATAAAAGGAATATTCAGTAACATGAACGAAGTAAGGGAACAGGAAGCAATACAGGAACATGGATTTAAATAATCTACAACTTGACGGAAAAATAAAATTGACACAAAAATTTTGACATTAGGTTGTGCGACCATCTGATATACCTAATTTGTTCATGTTAACTAGCTACACCAAGTTAGTAAAAAGAGTAATATCTGTGTACTTTTCCGCTGATAGTATGGTTTCATTGTTTCATTCAACAGCTATAACCTTTTTTTCTCTCATATAACCCCCTTGAGTAAACATAATGAAGTGATGGACTAATTTATCCATGAATTAATCAGATGGGATCTAAATATCTCATCGTGGCTTTCAGGAAAGTTTGGCCTCTTTTATTTCTCCCCGTCCGTAACCCTATACATAAAAAAATTTCGACAGTATTCGATGCTCCCTTTCTTTCCCCATTAAAAGATCGCCTGAAACTTGATCAATTCCGTATCACCGCCGCAATCCAGAGTGAATCGCATTGTGTTATCGACATTAACCATTTTTTTTACTAAAAAGCATGAAACCCAACAACAATCTCGATCCATTGTCCCACGGTGCAAAAGAATTATGAGTTCTTCAAATATCGAGTTGTCTAACAACCAAAGCTAAAATTCCTGAACCCGTATACCATCGCGTTGCCCAAAAAAACCAAGTGAAACCGAGAAGCAAAAGAGAAATCCGAGAACGGCCGCAGATAGAAGAACCGAAGAGGCTTACATGGTAAAACTCGAGGTGGTCTTCAAGATTCTCCAGCGCGGTTCTTATGGCGTTGAGGCTTCTTGCCTCGGATAACTCGTCCTTATCGGAGCGGCATTCCTTCATGAACACGAATCCTCCCTGATCCTTGGAGGGCTTCTCTTGAGGCTTCGTGGAGCTGAGAAAGTGGGCTTTCGAGACTGAGTGAATGGCATCGCTGATCTTGTCGTGGAGATCCCAAATCTTCTCGAGGATGGCCTCGACCTCCTCTGCCTCCATTTCCCACCTCAATGGTGCCTGACACGCCGATGGTGGGAAATGGGTCATCTCTCTCTTTCTCTCGCGCGCCCGCGCGGGAGCGCCAGTCAGAGTATCAGCGTCCCGTTCCGCCGATGGAATCGGCCGCTTAGGTTTAGGGAAAATGGCGGAGGCGATGAAGAATGAGGCCACGACCGCGGAAGGTGCCCAATCCCCGCCTTTTTTGTTTCCTCATTTTTGGGACATTTACGCTTTCGGACCGATATTTTTATGTTTTTCACATTAAGGGCTGTTTTTTTAAGCAAAAAATCCGAATTATTAATCCAACTTCCGACATAAAATTCGCTTGGAGGATGTGCTAAACTTCCAAAAACTACAAGATATTTAACAAAGATTTGACCTTTTCATCTTACCATCTCACACGAATTACTTAATCAATCAAAAAGTTGTCCTAACTATTTTTTTTTTCAATTTAAAGCCTGAAAATTTAAACAATAACCACATAAAGACCTTTTTCTTCCAATTGTTTGTGTCATGCTCGCGCCATATGGGAGCATGTGCAGCCAGTCACAGAGCTAGTGTGGGCTGGTGTGGGCACGTAGCACCTTTGAAACGTTATATCAAGACAACGTTGGATTTGGCTCCACGTTATTTGTTATGTCACTTCTTTTATCGTTTGTAGAATATATAACGATGATATACTTTGTGCATTTTACTTGTGATGGTGGAATGGTATAACACGACTTTATGCTTGATCGACTGATGTGTTTTTTCTTTTCTCCTTTAACACTGTCGTGATTTTTAATAGATAATTAGGTTATGATCAAATTTACTTTTGTTGGTATAAATATAAATGATAAAGAAACCTAACTTAAATGAAAGTTCGAGTATAAGCAACTCATATCAATTGTGTTCCTACTTTGTTTCAGTGGGTAACTCCCGTGATAAGTATATTATTTTATTTGAAAGTATTCAATGTAAATAATTACATATATGTTAGTATATGCAGAGAAAGAGAGGGAGAGAGATGACCCTGGCTGGTTGGCTTTTTATGAACTACAGTTCTATATCATGAACAAACCTGTCTCGTAATAATCGTGTATAAGACATTACTAAAAATTATCAGATAATGGAACAATATTGACAAATTTACTTGTGTCACTTGTTTGACATATAAACAGGTACCCACTATGCAAATGAAACAACGGCAAATTGCCTGTCCTTTTTCTTATTTCCATAACTTTTGAGATGCTTTGATTCTTAGTACTTTTACACCAACAGCTACCAATTCCAGGAAAACTTCTGTACACTCTCCAATGCGATGTTAGACCCACTTTCTTTAGGTAAGTAATCTTGTAGTTAATAAATCCATGACCAACCAGCTCTTGTATTTTAAAAATGTATTCAAGATTATTTTATGAATACCCAACAAATGGAAGCTTCTGCTCATGAGTACTCCACCATCTACCATTCTATAAAACCATGTTAAAAAAGTCTGTGTCTGATCAGCATTTTCTGTCGCCGGAAAAAAGTTGCCGGAAAAAATAAAAGGAGAAGGTTCTCTCCCATATGTAAGATGCTTTCTTCTGCAAGTCTTGGCTGCAATTTAGTGTTCAATGTGTTGAGAAGATGAGGTGAATGGACGGAGCAGGCTATGTGTTACAAGCAAGCATGAAAATAGCCTCCGAAATTGAACTGGGAGAATCGGTCGACAACCGGGACGAATCGGTTCCTTTTCGGGCCAGCTGATTTTTTATTTTCTTTGCACAACATTCAATTTTTTGCAGCGAATCGTTATGTCCAAAACCTATGGAACATATTCACGATTTCACGGATACAATTGGTTAGGGAATGGAACGGAATGGTACGTCCGATGATGTGGCGAGTGGTGAATCCGATCCTATGCAAACCGATTCGTTCCGGGAAGGACTGCAATAATTATAACCGAAGCACGTGAAAGACTCACAGTCACCGGCCAGCCGACTGTGGAGCTTGACTCTGGTTAAAAAGTGGAGGAAAAAGGGCGAGAAAAAAAAAGGGGGAGGAGACCCTGTTTTCTACTTCCTCTGTCTCCCATTTTGTCTCTTTTCCTTCTTTCCTCTGGGATCTGGCGCGAATTCCATTGAAGGGAGGGGTCTGGTTCGGATAATTTTCTCGTGGATCCCTTCAAGCCCCATCTTCTCCTGCTGGGTGCTGTCAGTTTCAAGCCCTAGATTGCCGATCTAGGGTTTCGAATATCGGTTCTTTGGGAAACCTTACAGAGGTTTCCGTCGCGGAATTCCGGGCGTTTGATACTGAATTGCGCAGCCATGGCGGCCGCCAGTGCTCCGATCGCAATGAAGGAGGCTCTAACGGTAATTCGCCTTTCGCTGGTCATTCTCTTTATGATCCATATTTTTTCCGGTGATCCGGTGGATATCATGTTTGATGGGGTCGAATTCGTGATTTCGTTTTATGTACGTGGCTTGTTTGTTCCTTTTTTGGACCTGAATTTGGTTGATTTAATGATTTTACTGTTTGATCTGTTTCAGTGAGACCGTTGGTAGGTGTAATGCTTCATTTCCATCTTAGTCCCCGTTTCGAATTTTTTTATTGGTGCCGTTTTTTTTTCATGAGAAAACTGTGTCCACTCTTTTTATTCTGTATCTGGAAGTTTAGTAGATTTGCGAGAACTCGCTACTTAGTGGTTGAAAGGTTTTCTGATATACTAAGCATAAGGCTTTACCGTTTGTCTGTTACTTTGGAGCAGGCTATTTCATTAACTTATACGATATTTTAAACGGGATAATAGTTTTCCTAATTCCATGCTGCGTAGAGATTGGCTATTTATGCGCGTAATTTTCTACTTCTTTTTGTTGTGATCATTGGCTTTGTTCGACAATCGAGCTCATGTCAATATGGGTAATAATTGGAGTTTACGTGCATCATCGCGTTGTTAGTTCTCATTCATTTGTGGTATTTATGTCATTGTATACTTCAAACTTCTATGGGGAAGATACTTCCTTGTTTAGAGCTATGATAACAATTAAGGTGATTCTGTCATATTAATGTTTCATCAATATATATTTTCAGTTAACAAGCCTGGGAATCAACCCCCAATTTATCACATTTACACATGTGACGATGGAATCAGACAAGTATATCTGTGTACGAGAAACATCCCCACAGAACAGTGTCATCATCATCGATATGAATATGCCTGCACAGCCACTTAGGAGACCTATTACTGCGGACTCTGCATTGATGAATCCAAACAGCAGAATATTGGCTCTAAAAGGTGATTTTATCATTTATGGCAGTTATTTTATCTAAATGTAGACCATCAAATGAGCTTGCAGTCTTAATTGCATATTTGGCTTTTTATGCATAGCTACTAACATGATTCTCCCGACAGCAGCGTCACATGTTTATAGTGTTGTTATGCATGCATCTTTGTTACATATTTGGCGTTCTTGTCAGTGGTTTGTCAAATTTGACAACTAGTTGAGAATAAACCATGTCTAGTACTCTAACTTCAAAACACATTTAGCTAACATAAGTACTTTGTGGGTTGAACGTGAAGGAAATTAGCTGATTTATTGAACTCTTAGATTCTTATTGAAGATCCAACAATATCTTTGTTCTAAAGGGCATCAAGATGCTATTGGAAAGTTGTTGAAACTTTTATAGTTGAGATTTCATATCTCAAAATTTCAACTGGATATGAAAGCATATAGGGAGGTAGCTTAGTAGTAGAAACTACAAGATGGGGCTAGGCAGTTGCCAACAATGGTGGAGAGGAAGTTGGCACCAGAGGCGGTGAAGAGAAAAATGAGAGAGAACACAAGGAAAAATGCTATGTCACATGGGTGCGGTATGGCGATATAGGTTCAGGTATGGCGATTTTGAAAATTGTGGGTATATGGGTATGACAAATTTTTAAATTCTCAAAAATGATAAAATGGAAAAAAAACATTGATATTTCATAAGTGTATTCCCATAAAAAAGTCTACAAACAAAATAATAAAAAGATGCAAAACAGACATATATAATGAACAAAAAATTCAAAGAATAAAACAATAGGCAATCAGCTGTTACAGAAAAGTGAGAAAACCGATCACGATCAGGTGATCACTCTTCATTTAGGCTTGCGCATAAGCTTGGCTGATCGGCAGCATCACTTTTTTTTTTGTTGATGAAGAGAATTGAAAGAAATAACTGATAGATTCATGAAACTTTTAATCAAAAGTGGCAGCAACCAAACAAAAGTGGCAGCGAAATAGCCAATAGAAATAAAATGCAACCAAACAAAAGTGGCAGCAACAAATAAACACATAAAATCAAACAAAACATGACAATATCCAAATCTATAGATTTACGTTCAATCTTTATACGAAACATTGTCAAATAAAAAAAACGAAAAACCCCAAATCAAGAAAACGGAACCCTAAGTTGTAATAGCGAAGAGAGAAAAAAAAAAAAAACACTTGGCTGCCGCCAGTTTTCGCCGTGCACCACGGACGTGACCATCGGTCACCAGACGTCATCTCTCTAATGTGGAACACTGCCGGTCGGGGTTGAGCTGAAGAGCTCGACCTTTCGTAACATAAAAACGATATTTTTTTTTTATAGTTTGGATCAATTTTACCCAGACCCTATGCAACCCATACCCAACACTCTCACTGTACCCGGTTCTGCGTACCAGCGTACTGGAGTGGGTACGTGGGGCAATCCCACATACCCGTGTCAAATCGAAAAAACGAGGGAGAAGGACGGCAAGATATTTTTTCTTTCATTTACAATTTTACCTTAAACTAAAATGAGATTCGCCTAGTAGGCTAGTTGACCTAGTTTGGTGTTTGTTAAGGGGATTAGGCACCTGAGTAAGTGTCCCACTTAGTTGGGCCCACTAGATGGTCGCATAGTTGATCCTGATGGTGTGCAGAACCTAGTGAGACTAGGCTCATTCGCAGTTCCACCTTTAACTACTAAGGGAGGTGAAACTGGATATCTTCTGTTGATGTGTTTGCGAACCAATTGCAGTGTCCTGACTGAACAATGGAGTCTGTTGGCATTTTGTGGATGACCAAAGGTGTGAATTTCCTTTGTATGATTATGCTGGTTATGATGACAGATTACATGAGCATTGAAGGCAGAAAGTGGTTTACTTAAGTCAGAGAATTTTGCATCACAATTTAGAAATATATCATCATTATTGGTCCCATGCAAGAGAAGGTAAACTGTCTGCCTGATTAAACATGTACCATGAACAGGTTCAAAGTTGTTGATTGCTCTTAGCAAAATAATGGTTTTGCAATAGGTTATAGCTGTGTCTAGATTATTTAGTATCAATTTCAGAATTGTAGGTAGGTTTTGTCTCTTTCCTAGGGTTTCAAAGAATGATGTTCATCTCAGGGATTCTGCAATTTCATGTGCAGAAGTGTGATTTAAAAAATCATCAACTTGACATTGAAAAAAATTGTTGAAACACTCAAGTAACTGTTGATGTGCTAGTCAATTTTATATCCTTAACTAGCTGCAAGGATATAAAATCAAGGACCTTTTCCTTTTTCTTTGAGGTGATAGTGTGTATACCTTGATATAAGCATGTTATTGTTTGCTTGAGCATATTGTATGAAGTCAGGGTGGGAAAATGGTGAAGGCTGAAGCCACTTATTGAACATGTGGGGTTTCCGTTTCTTACAAATCTACATTACTTTAGTATGTTCTACCGTTATTGGCAAATAAAATGTAAACAGAAATCAGCACATCTGTTATACAACTTTATAGGAATTATTCTTTCTGCTCTTATTGTGTTTATTGAAGGGAATTTTTGATATCCATGCTCGAGTCAAGAGAGTTTGAATTCCATAAAAGTTGCTGCCTGCTCTCTTTTTTTTTTTTTTAGATTGATGGGTACAACTGGGTGATTGACTGCTTTCTGACTATATTCAATTTACTTGTTAGCTTGGATGACTATATAGATCTCAACCATTATTGACTTAGTCACTCAAGTATAGGTTCAGCTTGCCAGTCAGTTTTTGACGATTCTGAGTCTTCTCCCGATTCTATAGTGGACTCTTGTATGGCATAAAATCTCTTGTTGCTGATTATTGTATGAAAATTTTGCTCAGCATTTTTAACTACAATGATGCTTGATAGAGAACATCTTTTGCTTGGTCTTCTGTTCCTTGGAAATGTTTTTTTATTTTTCTTATGCCATTTTAATTCACAACTTTCTGCAGCTGTTAGCCTTATATTTACATCAAGGGTCCTTTGTAGGAGTTTTATGCAGAATTAATGATCAATATAGAAGAAGGCTTGCCTTTCTGTAATTCAACTGAGTATACCTAACATAATGGGTTTCACTCATGGTATCTGAGTGGTAGATTAGATTCTAGAATGGTTTATGTCATTTTGCTGGGTCTAAACTGGTGATCTTTTTCTCTTTATGGACATTTTGCTTTGAGGGCAGTGATCTTTTTCTCTTATGGTCATTTTGCTTTGAGGTCTGCTGTCTGGCTCACCCATTTGGTAATCACACAAGTTAAGTAAATGAACTGCAATTCATACTTTTGTTACATGCTTATTGTCTGAAGAAATAATGTGCTCCAAAAAGTGAAAAATCGCTGTGCTTGCTCATGAGATGCGGGCATAGATTTAGTTATGTGATTATTCTGTTTTTCATTGCAAAACTACTGATTGGCCTGATTTAATCTTACTTATTTTGAAGCTCAAATACCTGGGAGTACACAGGATCACCTTCAGATATTCAATATTGAATTGAAGGCTAAAATAAAATCACATCAGATGCCCGAACAGGTATTGGTTTTGTCCACTTCCAAATTCTGATGAGATCTCACATTGTTGTCAATAACTAAGGTTGCTAATGAATTGGACCTGGGACAATAGACACATTAAAATCGGGTTGGAAACTTAAAATTGGGTCTGGGACAAATTCTCAAACCAGATCTAGACAATTTGCAATGCAGCCCTACCTGTAACCATGATTCTATAGATTGCTGGTTGTAACCATGACTATTTCTCAATTTTTATCACTTATAAATTTCACGATTTCTGTAGGTTGTCTTCTGGAAGTGGATCACTCCCAAGGTGTTGGGAGTAGTTACTCAAACATCAGTTTATCACTGGTCGATAGAAGGTTTATGCTCTTTCATGATAGTTAGACTACTGTAGCTTTTGTAATTCATGTTCTTTCATGATAGATAACTGCTAGAATGTTTGAGTCCAAAATTACAATTGGCTGTTTATGCTGTAGCTAGTGTACCTTTGCCATACTCATGTCATACTTTACTGTTTCTACTTTCTAGGCACTCCTGTATAAATTATAGGGTTTTGGATACAGATGCCGACAAATGAGATACAGGCCCAGTTGAACCTAAGACACTGAGATCCAGTCTGGATCAGCTCAAAGTCCAGCTTTGCAATGTGGACTCTAAATCAGAAAAATACTTTATCCAACAAAAAATAATGAAATTATGTTTCTACATGGAAAAGTGTGGGTTGTGTTATGGATTTGGTCTCAATATCTAAATCTGGTATGGATCTTAGTAAAATGTAAAATTAAAAACTCAAAACTGGTCCAAATTTGTATTTTTTTCTGAAAAGATCTGCTATGCTTATTGAAGATGACCTATATTAACTGCTTGATGAATCATACTGTGTTCAAAACCCGGTGACTCGGAACTTGACTCATCCATTCTTGACTCGTGACTCAGTGGGTTAACTTGGTGAGTGACACCAGGCTTTATTAACTATTGTTTTTGAAAAAATATATATATATATATATATATATAACTTGTCATTTAAACGTAAAAAGGTTTTGTACAATGACTTGGTTACATGTATAACTCAGAAATAAATCATTATAACATCAAGTAAAGTAATAATTAGTTATATTTACTCATGGTAGCAAGAAATCAGACAATTAAACTGCTACTGCTATTCTACTTGCATACTTCAAAATTGAGTAACAAGAATCAATTTATCAATGAAAAATAAGTTAAAAAAAAAAAAGAGAACGTTAGAATTGATATATTCAACTATCAAATAGTTAACACTTTACAAACTCTACATGTATGTATATGCTATATACTATGCAAAAATAAAACTAAAAGGTCAAAAGCAAAGAGTTCAATGCTCTAAAGATTGAAATAAATAAATAAATAAACCTGAAATTATGCTTAATCAACTTCAACTTTTCATTTGCAACATGCAAATTTAATAAATGAACAATAATTATTAATTCTTATGTTCCAATAAGTTAGAAAAGATTTATGTAAAAAATAAAGCAATTAAGTAGTTAGTGAAATACAGAGCTTATTATCGGATTGCACTGAGTCAAATCGAGTTTCTGCTGAGTCAAACTAAGTTTCGGCGGAGTCAACCCGAGTCATGGCCGAGTTTTGATAAAAATGAGTTCCTCTACTAGGTTGACCCAGTAAGGAGCAGAGTAGATCTGAGTCAACTCTTGACTCGGCAAGTTTTAAAACTATCGAGTATCTAGTTATGCCTGTCTTGTTTACCTACGAGACTAAGTAAGCCAACTACTTGCCTAGTTGACCTAGTGGGTAACGAGCTGATATAGTTCATGAGCATGTGGTTGGCAGGGCCATTGTTCTTGGACTTGTCTTTGAATGATTAGTAGGTTTCAGGGTCATATACGCTCTCTTTAATTTGTGTTTCCTTTTGTTAAAAAGGTAGACTCTCTTTCTCTCTCTTTTAAATCTTGTGTTGTATTTCTGTATTTGGTTTTATTTTAGTTGACCATCTTGAACTGTCTTGGACTGACTAGTTCATGCAAGTTGTTTAGGGCTTCCATTGACCTATATCTGATTTCAGATTTTGACAACTTAGAAAATACCCATCATATACATGTCGATCAGTTTTGGTTCGTGACTATTTGTTGTGACATGCCTTAGACTTTTAGATGTGATTGACAGCGAAAACATATCTTAGACTTCATGAAGTTGCTATTTTTTTTTCAATAGATGTACATATTTATCTAACATTTTTCTATAAAATTTCCATGTTAGGCACTTTAGCTCATGTAATGAAATAGACTTTCAAGTTATTTTTTTCTAGACCCTCATTTTGTATTTGTCTTGCTTTGATTTTCGTAGGTGAGTCTGAGCCTGTAAAGATGTTCGAAAGAACTGCAAATTTATCTAACAATCAAATAATCAACTACCGGTGTGATCCCTCTGAAAAGTGGCTTGTCCTAATTGGAATTGCGCCTGGTGCACCAGAGGTATGCCTATGTCGTTGGAAGTGGGACTTCTTGTTTCCTGGTTGTCCTTTTTTGCTGTTTTATATTTAAAGCCAATTTGCAAAGATATCATATGCCTGATAAATTTTTAATTCTCACATTTATGAGCCGTAGCTCCAATATGCAGTAGTTGCTAATCCTCCCTTTTTGTCCTTTTCTTCTTGATATACCATTCTTGTATTCTTGGTTCGACCGTTCTTCCCTTTTTAATATGCGCATTGTCATTGGTTCTTGTTACACAATTGAATGGTTGGCAATTGACAACTGGGGCTGTGGATTATCTCAAACTAGGTTTGTCTGCTAGTCAGTAGTCTGAGTTGAGTTAGGTTTTTCTGGTTCTCCATTGGCAAGTTACAAGGCTAAGAATGGTAGTAGACAGCTCAATCCAATTTTTGAACAAGCAATTCAGATGTTTAGACAGAGCTACGCTGGATTACCTGAGATTTCACAAAGTGATACCCTTTCAATAATTATTTGAAAAGGTTCAACTAGATTTGGATTGGTTGTTTTTTTTTTCCTTGTTCTTGTCCATAATGGTGCAGTCAATTGTGAAAAATATGGCAAAATCAGGAATATCCTAGTGACACACTCACAACATAGCAATGATTAAGTTTTTCCTTGTATATAACGTCCTGCTTCTGATGAACGACTCCAACTTGGTTTCTATTCTCTAGACTGTTGCAGTTAGTTGGCTCTGCAACTTTGTCAAATGAATGAAGGTGCATGCATGATGCTTCTGTCAAAATAATTTGGCGAGTATATATGTATACTCACGTACCAGTGTGTCTAATGAGCTTAAGCTTATATTACATACATATATGGATAATACAAGAAAATTTACAGCTTCACCCATACCATACCTGACTTGACTGGGTGTGGCAGCCAAGGGCGGAGCGAAGATTTCTTTTTTAGAGGTGGGCCAAACAGTCTGACGAACTTATCCGGGCAGGGCCAAACTAAACCCGGATCTAAAAAATACATTACGCAACTAAAAATTTTCAATTTTTTTAATGTAATTTTTTTTTTCAATTAACTAGGGTGGGGCCAAGGCCTAGGCGGGGCCTTGGGCCATATTCTGCAAGTATTGATAGACAGTGGTTAGAGTTGCAAATGGATTGAATCTGGTTTGAGGGTCTTATCAATTTTGGTGATACAGAATCATATCCTGATCTGACCGCTACTGTATTTTGTTGCCTGGATTTGGAACATTTGCATCCTTAGATGATGACCACTTTCCTGATGATTGAAAATGTGTATAACTGGAGATCTAACGGATAAATGTAGTTCATTTACCTAAGATACAAGCTGTGCTCTAATATAGGCATAATGATTTGATAAGGGTTCCTACAGACACTCTTTTAGAATTAAGTCCAGTCTCCACTGTGAATGTCGCTAGTGTGAGGGTGAAAGGGACCAGTAAGGACCAGCACAAATATGAAAGGGATACCAAATGACTGGCAAGCCAATAGCAGAATAGTAAGATCACATGGTCATTAGAGCAAAAAGGAAAAAGGAAAAGAACATGTGATTGCATTGCTGTTAATCTCTGTAATGATGATGTACAGGTTATGGGTAATAAGTTTTAAGTAATTCTTTTGGCAACTTCCCCATGTTTTACAGAGGCCTCAACTTGTTAAGGGGAACATGCAACTCTTTTCTGTAGATCAACAGCGTAGTCAAGCTCTAGAAGCACATGCTGCAGCCTTTGCATCATTTAAGGTGAGTTCCTGTGTAGCTGAATTTGCACTTGTTGGTTCCCTTCTGTGTAAAGGTTCTTGACTTGCCCATATCTTGAGGTCATCCACTTGTTTTACAGGTTGCTGGGAATGATAATCCTTCCATTCTTATTTGCTTTGCTGCAAAGACAATGAATGCTGGCCAAATTACTTCAAAGATGCATGTTATTGAACTAGGTGCTCAGCCAGGTCTGCTTCTGTTCTCTGATAGATTACATGTGTACACTAGAAACTAAGTTATAGCATTTTCTTTTTCTGCCTCTTATTGTTATTTATTAGTAACTTAGTGCTACTATGGACACACCGTCATCATCATTATGAAAGTCTTTTTGTTTGTTTTCTCTAGCTGATTTGTATCTTTTGATCAGGAAAACCTAGCTTCACAAAGAAACAGGCAGACCTTTTCTTTCCCCCTGATTTTGCTGATGATTTCCCAGTCTCAATGCAGGTGAGACAATTATTCTACTTTTCTTGTTTTGTGATCTCAGATACAGTTGGTGTTAACTCTGACTGCTGTGCTGCAGATATCACATAAATATGGTTTGATCTATGTGGTCACCAAACTAGGACTTCTTTTTGTGTATGATCTCGAGACTGCTGCTGCAGTTTACAGAAATCGAATAAGTCCAGACCCAATTTTTTTGACTTCAGAAGCATCGTCAGTTGGAGGATTTTATGCTGTGAACCGTAGAGGACAAGTATTACTTGCAACTGTTAATGAGGCAACAATCATTCCTTTTATCAGTGGCCAGGTGAGTTTTATAATTGTCTTCTTCCATAAATAAGATCAGCATTGCACAGTTACTTATCTGAATACTTGCAGTTGAACAATCTGGAGCTAGCTGTAAGCCTTGCCAAAAGGGGGAACCTGCCAGGGGCAGAAAATTTGGTCAGTCCTTGCATCTCTATGCATGATAACAGTTTTTTTTCTTTTGGCTGTTTATTTCACATTAAGCTGAGCATTATCAGTTGCTTTCGGACTTAGAAATAGTTGTTGATGGTGTAGCTTGTACATAATTCTAACGAGAATATGCCTAGTCCAACACAGTTAAGAATAACAAAGGATCAAGTTAACTTCACATCACCACCTATGTGTGTGCCTAGCAAGTTGGACCACACTGGTCTGGCAGAGATGGCAGGGTACTGATGAGTCATGAGAGTACATTTCCCGAACCTGATGTGAGGCTCTTGTGGCTGGTTTGCACAAGGAGGTCAAACATGTGGCAATCTGATCTTTGTTCCCGGGGTCTGATGCTTCGTCGTGTCTTTTAATCATGCTTTGGTATGCTATATTATGCATTATTCTCTTCTGCTACTATTATGATGACTAATTGAGGAAGCACCTTAAGTAGAGGAAATGAGCCTCTATATGAATAATCCAACATGGGTCAGATATGGAACTATGCACTTCATAATCCAAAAATAATCATATAAGTTTGTCCAAGCTGTATTTTATTTGGATTTTGATCCAGATGAATTATCTTGAAGCATTTAAAAAAATTGGTGTAATAAATTTCATAGCTTATGGTGATCTTTTCCTTGATAGGATGTGTCTTTTACTTGAAGTTTATGGTATTGTGTTTCTGGTGCAGGTTGTTCAACGATTTCAGGAGCTATTTTCCCAAACGAAATATAAGGAGGCTGCTGAGCTTGCTGCTGAATCTCCACAAGGAATTCTCCGCACACCTGATACTGTAGCCAAGTTCCAGGTGTTGTGCTAATCTCTCATATCTGTCAGGGACTTTATGAGTTTCTTCTTTCTGATCTGTTTATGTTAAAGTTTGATAAAGATTGGTGTACAAGACTTGATTCTGGTTATACTGAAGCTCGGAACAGCTCTTTGATTGTTGGATATTGTTTGTTTTTCAGTATGCACCCTTTTTTGTTCATAACTTCTTATTAAAACAAAATCTCTCTCTCTCTCTCTCTCTCTCTCTCTCTCTCTCTCTCTCTCTCTCTCTCTCTCTCTCTCTCTCTCTCCTGGTCCACAACTTTGCCTCAAAATATTCTTGTACTGTATCTTTTATTCCTCAACTCAAACTGCATTATGTTTTTCATTTTCAATCCAGAGTGTTCCTGTGCAAGCTGGGCAAACACCACCTCTGTTGCAGTACTTTGGGACATTATTGACCAAAGGAAAGCTTAATGTGTTCGAGTCATTGGAGTTATCACGCTTGGTTGTAAATCAGAATAAGAAAAATCTTCTAGAAAATTGGCTGGCTGAAGACAAGCTTGAATGCAGTGAAGAGCTTGGGGATCTTGTCAAGGTAGAACCATTTTATTCTCTTTGATTTTGGGATTTGAATGGTCTTATTTTGTTGATTGAATTTCTTCTGTACACTTAACATTCAAATTGGATGTTATGACTAGGTACGAGGTGCATGTTATAGAACTGTAACCATTTTTTCTTCTTTGATATAACTGTAACCATTTTTTTCTTCTTTGATTGCAGACAAACTACTGCATACTGGTTTTTTTTTCATTGCCCTTGCAGCTATCTTCCTTTTAAACGTGAACTTGCGCTTTATCATATTCCTTCCTATGACTTGTATATTTTGAAGAATTAAAGCATGCTTGTTGTTTTTTTTTTTCTGGTGACTGATAAGAAAAGGTTCATTAAGTTTAAATCTGTTTGCTAGTATTAATCTTGCTTAGGATGTAACCTTCTGTTGCATGCATGATGTTTTGATGATATTTTTCTTTTTTGTTTCTCCCTAATTAGACTGTGGACAATGACCTTGCATTAAAAATATACATAAAAGCAAGGGCCACCCCCAAAGTTGTTGCAGCTTTTGCTGAGCGAAGAGAATTTGACAAGATTCTTGTTTACTCAAAACAAGTAAGTAGTATCTCACATTTTCCTTTTATTGTCCTTCATTACTTGGTTCAGATTTATCTTGTCCTTCTTGTTGATTTGGTGTCCTTTTCTAGTAGCCTCTGCAGGATGTTTCTCTCTCCTCTTTTAAAATGGTCTGACTGCTTACTCTGCATATTTCTTGGTCCAGGTTGGTTATACCCCAGACTATCTCTTCCTTTTGCAAACTATTTTGAGAACAGACTCTCAGGTATCCTTCTGTTTTTTTTTTCCTGCGTGAAATATTATCTTGTTAAGGTCCACTTTGAGTTTGAGTGATTGTAAACAGATAATTTTGTATGCTTATATGGAATTGATGTTGGAACCACCTATTTATCACACTATCTGACTATCACAGTAATATTTTATCAAGTTTATTACTACCTATGCAAATTCATGGTATTCTTGGGCTGCAGGGTGCTGTCAATTTTGCACTCATGATGTCTCAGATGGAAGGGGGTTGCCCAGTTGATTACAATGTTATCACAGATCTCTTCCTGCAGGTAATCTCTCTCTCTCTCTCTCTCTCTCTCTCTCTTGATAAATCCGTTGTATGGGTCCTATTATGGTCCTACTTATGTATTAGGAGGCATTATGATCCCATGAACTATTTGTAAACCTGAATGTAAGTGGATAGAATTAGGTCATGCTCTTCACTTTCAGGCTATGATTTTTGTGTGCCTCTTCTCTTCCTTCTGAAGATGTTTCTGAAAACATAGACTATGACGGTTAATTCTCCTCTTCTAGCACGTTCGTCAGCAGTCATCACTGACCATAGTGTGTTCTTTATCTTTCACGCCTTCATCTACCTTTTTTCTGCTATATGTGAGCATGAGGTTACCTACTGTGGGTTTGCTTATTCAGATGGTACTTTCTCCTTGGTCTTTAACTGCTTTTTAATGGTTATCTTTTGTTACAGAGAAATATGATACGAGAAGCAACTGCATTTTTGCTGGATGTTCTGAAGCCAAACTTGCCAGAACATGCCTTTCTTCAAACAAAGGTAGTGTTTTTGGTTGTGCTGGTATTTTTTGCCTTCACTTTGTTGCTTTGGATACTTAGATTTGCTTGTTTGTAGGTTTTGGAGATCAATCTGGTCACTTTTCCAAATGTTGCTGATGCGATATTGGCAAATGGTATGTTCACCCACTACGACCGTCCTCGGATTGCACAACTATGTGAAAAAGCTGGCCTATATTTGCGAGCTGTTCAGGTAAAATTATTGCCTCGATTTAAAAGTATTTTGGGTGAATAAGTTTGCAAAAATGCACCGTTAGGGGCTCAACCAACAATCTTGGTTAAGAAATAATATGGATTTCTTGCAAATATTCTTTAGTCTAGAGACTCTAAACTCATTTAATGGCATCAGACAGTATGATAGAGGAGGGCTAGGGACAAGTGTTGGTTGTTGTACTGCGCTGTGAATGTTTTGCACAAATACTCTTGACTATACATAGTATTTCTCTAATTTTACCTTCTTCCCTTTGCAGCACTATACTGATCTGTCTGACATTAAACGTGTGATAGTGAATACACATGCTATTGAGCCTCAGGTTTGTAACTTTGTGCTTTCTTCATTATGGAGAAAGTGGAGCATTGTTATATTTGATAATGTTCTTTTATCTTTGCAGGCATTGGTGGAGTTTTTTGGTACTCTCTCAAAAGAGTGGGCTTTAGAATGCATGAAAGACCTTCTACTCGTCAATCTTAGAGGCAATCTTCAGATAATTGTCCAGGTGAATGCAGTCAGGATGTTGAGGTGAACAATATCTACCACTTGGTGCTTAATATTCTCAGTCTTTTTGCAGACAGCAAAGGAATACTCAGAGCAGCTAGGGGTTGATGCATGCATTAAACTCTTTGAGCAGTTCAAATCCTATGAAGGCCTTTACTTTTTCCTGGGTTCATATTTGAGCTCCAGGTATCTTGGTTGCCGTGTGCTTTTTTATTTCCTTCCTATGGGAAGCTTGTGTATATATTTTGGCATTTGGTATCATTTTATTTTGGATGTCGATATGTTCATTGGAAATTTCTTACTGGTATCATGTAGTGAGGATCCTGCCATACATTTCAAGTACATAGAAGCAGCAGCTAAAACGGGTCAGATTAAGGAGGTTGAGCGTGTCACAAGAGAATCTAATTTTTATGACCCAGAGAAGACAAAGAACTTTTTGATGGAAGCAAAGCTTCCAGATGCACGCCCTCTAATAAATGTCTGCGATCGATTTGGTTTTGTGCCTGATCTGACCCACTACCTGTACACTAACAACATGCTACGGTATATTGAAGGTTATGTGCAGAAAGTAAGTGTGCTTAGCTTGTGCTTGATGCTTTCTACCTGCTTTTTAACATGTTTATTCATGTAGATAATTTGTTTGTGGGGTACAATCTTTTAATGGTTGGTGCTAATAGATTTACCATATTTCTTTGGTATATTGATGTGTTTGTGTATCTCCTTTAAATTAATTCATTATGGTTTATGAGAATGGCCCTTTTTGTTTTCTACATTATGCTGCTGCTGGTGTAAATTATCAATGCAAGATGAAGTGTTAGCGTGCTTTGTTCTGGTGGATGCATTAGTGGGATAGATTAGGTATCAGAAAATAAACTAATGCTGCTGAAAAATTGAACTATTACTATTTATTTCAGTTTTTTGAAGTGATAAACTGGCGGCAATAAAGGGAAGAACTAATATGAACATATGCTGCGCGGTTCATGTCACCTCGTGAGGCCATGAGTGAACTTGTTAAGGTGAAACACCACCAGGACCACATAATTCCTGGCTGATGTTCTATCAGCAAGATAATAAAGCAAACCAGAGATATCGTGGTTCTTGGTGGTGCTTCATATCAACCACCGGGCAACACGATCTCCTCTCCAAGTGGTACTTCATTTCGACCACTGGATGACATGAGATCCTCTTGATACACATACATACATTCACAGGTATTAACGTGGTCATATGGCGACAGTCCCATGTGTATTCTAGACTACTTTTTCTAGTAATATGTCTCCTGGAGAACATATGGATGAGGTTATCTTTCAAGAGTTCACTAGTTATCCTTCAAGAGTTTACTAGATTTCGTTGTTGCCAGGATTGAAAGCATGCTTTGAAGGAGTTTCCTTATTGTAGGCTCTGATGATCAAACCTGTACTATTTTTTTCCAATAAATCTGTCCCCTGGGAAACATATGATGATGTTATCCTTCAAGAGTTTACTAGATTTGGTTGTTGACAGGATTGAAAACACGCTCTGGAGGAGTCCCACATTGTAGGTTTTGGTGATCAGGTGTCTTGCTTTGCCTACATAAATTATTGGCATTATAGAATTCTGTAGATTTCATATAACTCTCTGTCGGCATTTGGGGCCGAATTCAAGCTTTATAGATAAGGCCATTGCCCAGCTTGAATGTTCCAGTGAATGAACCAACATGTGGCTACTTACCAAATGCTTGTCTTCCAGCGCTGCTTTTAGAGTCTCTCTGGACTCTGGAGTATTACGCATAGCCTTGTTTTTGGTTGGCACGTACTGCTGCATATAAGTTTCAGTTATGGCGTACTAACTATGCATATGCTTCACAGGTCAATCCTGGGAATGCTCCTTTAGTTGTTGGCCAGCTTTTAGATGATGAGTGTCCTGAAGATTTCATCAAAGGCCTTATTCTCTCTGTTCGTTCTCTTCTTCCTGTTGAGCCACTTGTAGATGAGTGTGAGAAGAGGTAATCCTTCTCCCTTTCTCCCCTGCCCCTCTTTCTCTGTTTGAGTGTCTGCATTTGAAAGATGCCATATGCCTCTGTTTGTGTGGCTTAAAAATCCCTACATCCATCTTGATTATGACGGTGCTAATAATCTCTGTTTTTTTTCTCTTATCATAGAAACCGCCTCCGTTTACTTTCACAGTTCTTAGAGCATCTAGTAAATGAAGGCAGCCAGGATGTTCATGTGCATAATGCTCTTGGGAAGATCATCATCGACAGCAACAACAATCCAGAGCACTTCCTGACTACTAATCCCTACTATGATTCACGTGTTGTTGGTAAATACTGTGAAAAGAGAGATCCAACTCTTGCTGTTGTTGCATATAGACGTGGTCAATGTGATGATGAACTTATCAATGTTACCAACAAAAATTCCCTTTTCAAGCTGCAGGCAAGGTATGTAAATACATCTCCATCAAATTCTACTCTTGTTTTGGTCTTTATACATAAAATCCCCACTTTTTTCTGATTTGTGCTGTCAACACTTGTATCTCTAACCTAGATATGTTGTGGAGAGAATGGAACCGGAGCTATGGGATAAAGTTCTTAACCCTGAGAATGAGTACAGGCGCCAGCTTATTGATCAAGTAGTGTCAACTGCTTTACCAGAGAGCAAGAGCCCAGAGCAAGTATCTGCAGCAGTAAAAGCATTTATGACTGCGGACCTTCCACATGAGCTTATTGAGCTTCTTGAGAAGATAGTTCTCCAGAATTCTGCATTTAGTGGAAACTCCAATCTGCAGAACTTGTTGATCCTTACAGCTATTAGGGCTGATAAATCCCGTGTTATGGACTATGTTAACCGCTTGGAGAATTTTGATGGGCCTGCTGTTGGTGAGCTTGCTGTTGAAGCAGAGCTATATGAAGAAGCCTTTGCTATCTTTAAGAAATTTAGCCTGAATATACAGGCAGTGAATGTACTGCTGGATAATATTCGAAACATAGAACGTGCAGTTGAGTTTGCTCTTCGTGTTGATGAGGAACCTGTTTGGAGCCAAGTCGCTAAAGCTCAACTCAGGGAGGGACTTGTCAGTGATGCCATTGAGTCATTTATACGTGCTGAAGATGCGACTGAGTTCCTGGATGTGATTAGGGCAGCGGAGGAAGTGAATGCTTACCATGATCTTGTCAAGTACCTTCTCATGGTGAGGCAAAAGGCCAAAGAGCCGAAGGTGGATGGTGAACTCATATATGCTTATGCAAAGATTGACAGGCTGGGAGAGATTGAAGAATTCATTCTTGCACCAAACGTTGCTAATCTCCAAACTGTGGGTGATCGCCTATATGATGAAGCTTTATATGAAGCTGCTAAGATCATATTCTCGTTTATTTCGAACTGGGGAAAACTTGCCAGTACTCTTGTAAAGTTGAGGCAGTTCCAAGGTGCTGTTGATGCAGCTCGCAAGGCTAACAGTTCGAAGACTTGGAAGGAGGTTTGTTTTGCTTGTGTTGATGCTGAGGAGTTCCGCTTGGCTCAAATATGTGGTCTGAACATTATTATACAGGTAATCAGTTTTTTTTTTTCCTCTTTTATGGGTTGGGGATGGGGAAGGAGGGAAGGGAGGGGTTTAAAAGAAAAAAAGCAATGGTCAATTTCATTAGTTTTACTGTCTTTGCATATGTTTATAGATAATTGCAGTAATCACTCTGGTTCTTTATCTGTCACATGAACATACTCAGGTTGATGATTTGGAAGAAGTGAGTGAATACTATCAAGACAGAGGGTGCTTTGATGAGCTTATCAGCCTTATGGAGAGTGGTCTTGGTTTGGAGCGGGCACATATGGGAATCTTCACAGAATTAGGCATCTTATATGCCAGATACCGTCCAGATAAACTTATGGAGCACATTAAACTATTCTCCACGCGTCTTAATATTCCAAAGCTTATCCGCGTGTGTGATGAACAACAACACTGGAAAGAACTTACTTACTTGTATATTCAATATGATGAGTTTGACAATGCTGCTGCAACTATTATGAATCATTCAGCTGAAGCTTGGGACCATATGCAATTTAAGGATGTAGCTGTCAAGGTGGCTAATGTGGAGCTGTACTACAAGGCAGTGCACTTTTACTTGCAACAGCATCCTGACCTAATAAATGATCTTCTCCATGTCCTTGCTCTTAAGGTGGATCATACCCGTGTTGTTGACATAATGCGAAAGGTACCATTTAGCTCTGTTCTGTTACTTTGGTTGCTAATTTTGGTTGTGAGAGGTCTAGATTGTGAGGCGGGGATAAACGAGACTTGGTCAAGTGAGCTTATGGAAATACAATAAGTAGATAGCATTTCATGGCCAGCCATTCTCAGGCTTTTCAAAAATGCATCCAGTGATATTGTCCAAATTTCTGGGGCTTCAGATTTTCACATGGTTTCAGGTTAGATGGTCATATTTTCAGGCTTGCGTTTGAATCTTCGTTAAGTTGCCTAAGAGCTGAGTGCCTGTTTTTCTTGTGAATACCACCTAGTGGGGTTGGTTCTTGGTGTGTTCTGGGCTAGTTGGGTCACTGGGCAATAAAGGTCGTGCCTTAAATGCTTATGCTTTATCGTCAAGTCCTTGAAAGAAAATCAATGGTGTGTCATTTGGAAATGTCTCTCCCTTAGTTCTTTACTTGTTTTAAACTTGGTTAAATGTGATAACAAAGATCCTTTTAAGGTACACACAAGATTTGCCTAAAAATGCTTAATTGAATTGTCTGAAGGTGGTCCGGGTAAGCTTGACCAATTGGTTTTGTATGAAAGCTTTTCATTTTTGTGTGTCTCAAGATACATTTATATTCTTTCAAACACTTGTATTTCTTATATGCCATTAGATGCATCCTTTTGTGCAATCCCGATTTACTCTGGAATTGAAGTTTGATGGCTCATGTCAAACTGTGGTGGTGCTGACAGGCAGGACACTTGCATCTTGTTAAACCATACATGGTTGCTGTACAAAGCAACAATGTTGCTGCAGTAAATGAAGCTCTTAACGAAATCTATGTCGAAGAGGAGGACTATGAAAGATTACGTGAATCCATTGATATGCATGATAACTTTGACCAAATTGGCCTTGCTCTGAAGGTTAATATTCTTTTTTATCGTCATCATTGGGACTATGTTCCTGCTTTCTCCTGTTGTTCATTTGTCATGTCTATGAACAGATTGAGAAGCATGAGCTTCTCGAGATGCGGAGGGTTGCAGCATACATATATAAAAAGGCTGGCAGATGGCAGCAGTCAGTTGCCTTATCTAAGAAGGACAATCTCTACAAAGATGCCATGGAGACATGTTCTCAGTCTGGGAGCCGTGAACTGGCTGAAGAATTGCTTAGTTACTTCATTGAAAAGGTACTTATAAAAGGAACATTATATGCTGACCTTAGTGTGATTTGCGTTAATTGGGAGGAACTTGCATTAGGACCTGGAAACCTACTGCCTGTCTAAACTCCAGCCTGGCTCAAACTTCCTTTTGGCCTCCTACCTCTGGCCGTGATTTTTAACTTTCTCTGACTCCGTGCTACTTTATTAAATTTAGCAATTGTTATGTTCCTTTGCCGAGTCATGGGGTTGGTGTCAATCTTTCTTGGTAAAGTATTGCATGCCACCTAGTTGAAATAGATCCACATTGTTCTATATTTCATCTGCCATTTGTTTTCACAAAAAAATGTGATATGAGCATTTAATCTGCAGGGAAAGAAGGAATGTTTCGCGTCATGCTTATTCATATGTTATGACTTGATTCGACCTGATGTTGCTCTTGAGCTTGCCTGGATGAACAACATGATTGATTTCACATTCCCATATCTTCTACAGGTAAGCATTTTTTGTTCCTTTTGAGTTAACCTTTGCATCGTTTCTTTGGGCCCCCCTTCATGCTATGCTTTGTGAACTGCAGTTCATTCGTGAGTACACTACCAAGGTAGATGAGCTTGTGAAGGACAAGCTGGAAGCACTTGAAGAAGTGAAAAGCAAAGAAAAAGAAGAGAAGGATACGGTTGCCCAGCAGGTAAGTGATGCATGACTTACATTCAAGCTACTGCTCCTTGTGTTCTATTGCAGACATAGATGTGGACTCCCTTTTCCCATGCTGCTGAACCTTTGAAATATTAACTTGTTTACATACTGGAAATGCTGGAATCCAATTATTTACAATTGGCTCAGTTTGTTCCAGGCTGATCAAGGAGTGGTCAATGGACTGTCCTGGACTCTGCCTTTGGAAACTCGATTTTGATTTGGAGATCTTATTTTTTCAGAGGAAACTTGTTGGTTTCCGCCATCAAATTGAGATTATCTTACGGCTGTCTTTTTTGCAGAACATGTATGCACAGCTTCTCCCACTTGCGTTGCCTGCTCCACCTATGGCTGGTATGGGTGGAGGATTCCAGCCGCCGCCGCCTGCCATGCCATCAATGGGTGGCATTCCTGGTGGCATGGGTATGCCGCCCATGCCAGCATTTGGAATGCCACCTATGGGTGGATACTGATTTGAACGGTCTTTATTGTACAAGTTCATGGAGAAAGCCGTTTAGCTTCTATACAGAGATTTAGACGGCAGACAAGCCACTCCAAGGGGAGGAATTTCTGTTCGGCAGGTCAAGCCAGTGTCGCTACTTTTCCTGACTAATGTCCTATTTCCCCTTGGTTGTCGTTAGGCGAACGTCTGCCTAATTTTCCGTAGACGCTGTAATTTTTTTTTTTCAGTTTTTCTTTTGCAGAGAAGGTGGACATGCGTGTCCTCTTGCACACTCCTGCAATTTTGTTTTCTCTTTACAGATTTTGCTGAGCCTAGGCTTTTTGTCTGTCTTTTTCCAATTTTTATATTTATCTTGGAGATGATGTCGAATTCTTTCCCCCATTGTATCAATGGAAATGGCCTGTATAATTCATGCTTAACACAGACTCTTCATCCGATAAGCAACAGTTCTTGTTTCGATGCTTCTCATTGCTAAGTACAGTTTTCTGGTTCAAAATTTGATAGTGTTATCCAAGAAAGTGTCTGTGGGTCTTCATAGCCCAAGGTTGGAAGATTATTTTTTCAATGCCAAAAGTAACCTGCTTATCTGCATGCTACCTTATAATACTCTTTTAAAGCACATTCGCAGAAAGTAACGGCAATTATGACCATTTTTTTTTATTGTGACAAGTGACAGTATGCAGATAAACATGGAACACACGGTATGAGAAGCGGCAACATACTCACATCTATGAAATAGAGTAACCTGGCCCTCAATCTCCTTCCTACAAATGGAACGTCTAGATGTAGGTCTCACCCCACATCTGCAGACTTCCAGTCTGCTGTTACTGATAATTCTGCCGTGGGATTGCCTTCTGAAAGGCTTGAATGTATAGTCGACTTGGATATTGTCATGGGGGATGTGGTCGGTCCATTGTCAAGCTTCGATATATTATCAACTTCATCTTTTTTGTTCCGGACAAAGACTGCTTGGGGGTTAGGCCCCCATCCATTTATTTCAACAAAATTAAGAGATATTTACAGCAAAAAATGGGTCTTCAAAGACCTCAGCTCATGAAAGAACTAACTTTTAACGGATCCCACGAGTTAATGGTGGGAGTCCATTTGGTGTACAGTCCATTATCCGGAATTAACAACAAAAGGTTGGTTGCTTCAACAAGCGGCCATTTCTTGCAAAAAACAGCCCTGCTGAATAAACTGGTGGTGAACAGAGAGTTGATCCTCCTATAGGATCTGCAGTTTGAGAGATCACGGCAGTGCTGCTTCCAATCACCATCATTCGTCAGGATATAGATACTTCCTTGGGTGTCTTCCATGTTAGCCAAGTACCCAAAGCATTCCATAAGAACCTCAGTCTCCCACCAGACCGAATTATTGGGAAACCAACAAGCCAGGCCATGTCTGAACCGGCCTGCGGTGTCTCTAATGAGGCCTGCTACCCCTTTCCTGCCTGCTTTAAAATAGGAGGAAATGCTGATTTCCACCCAAGTATCACCACGGTTAATACCATTGCTCCACAAGATGTCAATGCACAACCAATTGTGAACTTTAACTTGTTGTGAATCCTTCCACTGGTAGGACCACCAGTGCTCGCTGCAATGTGACCAAAACTGATTGGCCATTTTACCTGTCGGAATATCCCCTCTGTGCTTGAGGCGGTTACGCGTTTTCCATATGAACCATATCGCAATATGAAAGTTGTCTTTCCAACATTTGTCAAGAGATTTATCTTTGAAGCCTTGTGTATGCCATCTATTGAGGCCAATCTTGATGTTAGGGGGACTCCCGTGCCATGGGGCAGTCCTACCAAACTTTCCATAGATGTGAGCCCAAATGAGTTTGGCTCCCTTACAGTCGAAGAATAGGTGTTGGGTGTCTTCACTGGCATGCTTGCAGACATAGCATCGAGAAGCAAGTTGGCTGCCTTTTCTTTTCACTAGCTCATCCAACGGAAGATGACCAGCACTGCCTAAATAGACCACTCAGACCGCCCTTGGTAGCCGCCTCCCTTTCCAGACAAGCATATTGTCCTGTAGCTCATTCCCTTTCTTTCGAGTCCTCTGCCAGATCTCATACCGACTGATGTCGCTATTTCTGGCATTCTTCCATGCCAGAACGTCCATCTGCTCTGCCTGAACCCTCGGCCAAGAGACTTGGACGTTGAGGCTGTTGAGGAAGGCCCTTATGTGCTCTCCGTTCGCCTCTAGGGTCTCCTGCACCGAACATGAGACACAATCTTGGACAAGATGGAGGTGGGAGGATCTTGTCAATCAAGCATTCGCTACCCCAAGAGTCTGTCCAGAACTTTACCATAGTACCATTGCCCACTTTCCAAATGACTTGTTCTTTAATCCTGCTCCAGGACTTTAACGCCGTATGTCATGCTTTGGACACCCTCTTGCCTTTCAAGTTACAGTCAAGAAGACCCTTTCGCTCACAATAACGGCCTTTAATGAGTGACGTAAAACTGCAAAATGCATAGAAAAAGGAAAAGTGAAGATACTTATTGGTTACACTGGCTTTTGACATCTGGCACCTTGGACCCAAGGGGAGGAGAGGTGTATCAAATCGGCGTTCTACCGATTCAATCCTCATTGGCTGGTTCAGCCCCAAGTTGATAGGAGTGTTGGTCTTATTCGACTGTGCTCAATGCAAGTGATGGCCGTATCGATGCTTACGGTTTCAGTGGTGATCGTGTCACATTTTAAAGTTTTTCTGGAAACGGTTGCGTGATTAGGTCATATTGTAAAAGGAAGCAACACTATAGGCTTTTGTTCCTTTTCCTTAATAAGAATCCCAAGTCTTACGTCTAATTGTAAGACGGAACTCCAGCCTTCAGCATCTCGGTCGTCAAGACTTGTGTTTAATTTTGCTGCCGTAAGCAGTGACGACGCTCGCGGGAATTGAACTGTGGATGCTCTTTTGAACGTTAGGACGTGCGCCACTAAGCCTAACACCATTTGCAACTATGCCCATGAAAGTTGGAGCTTGCCGCTCAAAAGAGGGTTGAAGCTCTCCTTTTTTCCTTTCATCCTTTAGATCCAAGCTGCTGCTGCGGATCTGGTGGAGTAAGACTGGGCATCTGGCCGAGCGGGCTGGACCAAGACTCAGCAAAGCCCTTACCAGCAGCCCAAGCCTGGGCCAGCTTGGTTTTCTTTTTTTTTAAGCCACCCAAAAAAGAGCTAAAGTTCTCCTTCTAGGATTTCTCCCGCAAACTCAAACTCCTTTATAGAGGGCAAAAGTAGAGCTCAAAAATGTTTTCCTACAAATTTACAGAAATACCGTTCTATTTATAAACTGGGAACACGTGTGATCTCGCCATGACGCGGCAGTGATGTCAAAATCGACGTATCCAATTCGAGTTAGATTCTTTTCGACTGCATGCAGTAATTCAAGGAATGCTTGCACTCAGTCAATGGTGGAGGCAGAACTTTTTTTTTACTAAACAGCATCATAAAAAAAATAGATCCTTCAACTACATAATCAAATGACCGGTTATAGGAACAAGTAAATGATTAGGTATCACTTATGAACGAAATAATTTTGTGAGGCTGCGTAGATAAACTGCCCAGACTGTCCCTTAAGTTATGCTTGTTACTTGAGGAGTCTATTTTGTTGCATTCTCAAAATCAGCATAACAGGATGTCTTGCTCAACCTATTTAAAGGTTAACAAATCTAACATTCTCCAAACTTCTTATTGTTTATGTGTTGGACATAGCATAGGTACATGCGAAAGCTCTAGTCTAGTCCTTAACTAGTGATAGCTCTTGACATTGAACTCACTATATGAACCTATATCATTAAAGTATACAAAACCCGCAATCTTGAGGAATATTGCATGAGATAACAGTCAGCAAACAGGGCCAAACTGCCCAAAAGAAGGACATGGAAAAAATTTCGAAGTAAATATCCTTGCTTACAATTATGTGATTTGTTTTATATCATTGTTGGGTAGGCCATTATTCTTCTATACTTGAAGAATTTGGAATCTTACTTAACAAAAAAGTTTCATATGTTTTAGTAAGGTGGTGTCTTATCTTGATCACGGTTCCGTTTCAGTGCCCTTAAAGTGTGAAAAGGCCAAGAGACTTTCCAGACAATGGTTCTCTCCCTTTACTAATTGTTCACTTTTCTCACGAGAAAGTTGACAAAAATGCTATTATCTAAAACAGTGGGCTTTATTTGCTTCCATTCTCATCTTCTTTTATATTTCATGAATTTAATCAACCATTTTGATGTAGTATTTTCCACTTTTCCAGAGATTCTTTCTGCAGCGTTTGCTTCACCAATCAGTTTCAATGTGTAGTGTATATAAAGCCCAAGGTCTCAAGAAACAGAAAAGGAAGCCCAGGAACTATAGAGCCCTAAATGCTTTTAATTCATTGTTCACGAGGACCAACTAAGCTTTTTCCTTTTTCTAATAATTCGCTTTTCCATATACCCCACCTATTTCTAACATATTCCTACTCCCGGAACTTAAACAAGAAAAAATCTGCATTTTCTATAGCACGAGTGAACAATTCTTCTTTTGCCTGTTGAGGGACCACAGACAAGAGAACGGGACAATCAAAACCAGGTTAAAGAACGCGAGTGGGGTTTTTCCTTCGTATATAAGCAGCTAAAACCTATCCTCCTCCGCCTCTCTTGCTCCGTCTGTAGTCAGCAGCTATGGCGGCCGCCTCCCTCTCCGCTTCTACTCTCATTTCCTCTTCTGCTGCTGCTTCTTCTGCTTCTGCCTCTTCTCGTCTTCGTGATGGTAGATGTCCCCTCAAGTCCGTTTCCCTCTCGTCCTCTGCCTGTCTATCCTCCCAGACGCAGCTTCTCCGGGCGACGTGGAAGAGCAGAGAGGGAAGGGGAGCTCTCGGGGCTCAGATGGTAACAGTGCCGGCGGTGAAGCAGGAGACGGTTCTCGATTTCGAGACCTCCGTCTTCAAAAAGGAGAAGGTTACTCTTGCGGGCCACGATGAGGTTGGTCTATCGGACACCCATTCGTTCCTTTGGTGATTTTAGGTTTTGTGGCCTTCGTCTTTGATGAATTTCAGGATGTTGGTCTTTATTTTTTTTGTCACTTGTCAAATTTTTGGCGTTTCGCTGCTTAATCTGGTTTGCTTCATCTTGCCTTTAGATGTTTCACTCTCTTTGGCCTTTAGATGTTTCATTCTCTTTCAACCTTTAACTCAATGGATCTGTAAGTTCACATTGGCCTTTTTTTCATTTTTTTTTTAAATTTGCTTGCTTCTGATGTTTCGAAGAGTTATACTTACACTAGATGTTCGTCATTTATTTACTTGTTGTTTTTGGGTTGTTATCGACAAATGATTCCAAATCTTTGGTCACTTCTGCTCTGCTATACATCTCCATCATCTATGGTTGCTAGATGTATCCATTTTGTTATTGGTTTTGGTTTCTTTTATGCAGACAAATAATGTCTGTACTATGGTTTTCATTTTTCTTCCTCGTGTTCTTTACAATTGTTTACATATTTCCCACATTTCCTCAGTACATTGTGAGAGGAGGGAGGGATCTCTTCAAGCTGCTGCCTGATGCATTCAAGGGAATTAAGCAGATCGGAGTTATTGGATGGGGTTCGCAGGTAAACCAATCAACTTGGTCAAGGGTCATTATATTACTATGGCGCTGTGATCTCTTACTTTATTTTTGTTCCTCCTCCTTTACACCTCTCAGCATGCAAAAATATATCGATCCAAAACACGCCAAGATGGGTCAGCAACAAGTGAATTATTATAACATGCCACTATTCGTTCCGATGAGCTTACGTTGCAGAATGCAGGGGCTCAAACGACAAATTTTTTATGTTGTTGGTAGGCGGTCTTGTTGCTCAATCCAAGAATGTGCAATGCGTGTGTCTTGGATGCCTGATATCTGGATTTTATGTTTATAGCCAGAATCTTATCTGGGAGTATTTCTTTGTTGTTTTTTTTATCAGTTTTCCCTCGACAAAATATCTTTTTGATGGGCTTGTATCAAAGGGGAGAGTTGTGGAAGAATGGCTCTGAAATACCTGTGGGTTCTCTGCAGGTTGCCCAGCTACTGCATGCCCTAGATTAGCATTTATCGGACAGCATCATAGTACGGGCATGTGCTCCTGTTGTTTGGTTTTTGAAATCCTTTTTTCTTTAATCAATCAATAGGCTATTACATGCCTGCCTCCAAATACTGTTACATCCATGTCCCTCCTGAATTTTTAACCTTTTATTGTGAAATTTTCTATTATTTCATTGACATTTAATGCTGTTTCGTTGTAAATATGTTGGCGACTGACCAGCTCCTTAGTTTTGCTAAATAAATATTTGTTTTGCTCTGTATTTGACTTCGCACTCTGAATGCAAACCACTTGCCTTCTGCTTCTGGTGTTTCAAAATTTTTATATCTTAGTTTTTTGTTGTTTGTATCAACTTTTCATTGACGAAAATTTCTATCTGATGGGCTTGTATCAAAGGGGAGAGTTGTGTAAGGATGGCTCTGAAATACCTGTGGGTTCTCTGCAGGTTACCCAGCTACTGCATGCCCTAGATTAGCATTTATTGGACAGCATCATAGTACGGGCATGTGCTCCTGTTGTTTGGTTCTTGAAATCCATTTTTCTTTAACCAATCAATAGTCTATTACATGTCTGCCTCCAAATACTGTTACATCCATGTCCCTCTGAATTTTTTAATATTTATCGTGAAATTTTCTATTGGAAGGTATCTCGTTGACATTTAATGCTGTTCGGTTGTGAATATATTCTTCTTTATTTGCCATAAATGTAGTTTGTCTCCATAACATGTCTTTCTGTTGCTTTGTGATTGTCATTTATGCTCTTGAAGATGTGGGTTGATAATTTCCCAATTTATTATTTTTTTATCCCACAGGGCCCTGCTCAAGCTCAAAATTTAAGAGATTCACTTGCTACAATAAATTCAGACATTGTGGTGAAGGTAAAATCCTATTTTTTCCTGGAAGCTGATATTTCCAGCTTTTATTGTTTCCAGATTGCATTGTCTGATAGGTAGGTGCAGTTATTTTCTATTTTGTATTATGTTGAATATGGCATTTCTCTGTAGTTTTATGTGGGAGAAAATGACATTAATCTGCTAGCATCATATTTTTACATCTTTGTTGTGACTAACGAGTTGAGAACATAACTGAGAAGAAGGTGTCTGAAATTAGATAAGGAACGACCCCATAAATCAAAAATTTGAGTGTCGTTCAATGATGGCAGGATGTCAATGACCTGAAGAGACAACCTATATCCTCGTATAAGACAGTACCTTTGGTACTAAAGCTACCCTACATTCAAGCCTGTGAGAGCCATATTGTTTAGCTGTCAAATTCTTTCTAGTTTCAGTAAGGCTGGGGCACTAAGTGCTATCTTGTTGTAGAATTTCTGTTTAACTGATGGTTCTTAATGATCTTTTGGTCCTTGAGCTGAAACTCATATCATGTCAGTTTGGTGCTTGAATTGTTTAGGAGAGAAACTTGGTTTTTGGCGAAAGGGTTCTTCATATTTCGTCTGATTGGTCTGCTTGAAAGGTCATATTGGTGGATGTTGGTAGTTTGATATCAAGGGCGGATCCCTTCCTTAATGTAGGAAGCCAACCAGAAATTTTTCCTGGTAGATCGGGAGGTTACGTGAGGGACAATTTTCAACATGCTTATCTTTTAATTTAATTAGATCATGATGTCAGAAGCTTATAGGTCATGATAGAATTAACTAATGAATGTTTGCAATTTACAGTTGAATTTTGCTGTTTGTTTAGATTTGTAGAAGTCTTACTGTTGCCTAATGAACATTTGAGATGTTCTACTCATTGTTTACCAACAATGCAGATCGGTTTGCGGAAAGGATCCCGTTCCTTTGCTGAGGCACGCGCTGCTGGTTTTACAGAAGAAAATGGAACCCTTGGTGATATCTGGGAAACTGTTTCAGGCAGTGATCTCTTGTTGCTATTGATCTCAGATGCAGCTCAGGTTAGTAGGTTTCTTTGTTTCTT
Organism: Nymphaea thermarum; assembly: GCA_011799765.1. Lineage (NCBI taxonomy): Eukaryota > Viridiplantae > Streptophyta > Magnoliopsida > Nymphaeales > Nymphaeaceae > Nymphaea > Nymphaea thermarum. The sequence continues at coordinate 32,286 of JAANDH010000699.1, read as the reverse complement.
CCAAAAACAAGAAATTATGCTCTTTTCATTACAGCTTTGTGGAGAATAAGCCAGACTTGTCTGCATGTACTAATGAAAGTGCATAACCACCCATCCTCCATCCTCAGGCACACGTGCACATGCTCACACAGATATAGGACTCCAAGACTGTTCTATTAAACATCACACTAACTGAATAACTGAGCCTAGCTGTCGTTTTTTATCTATCCACTCAAAGTCTTGGTTTTAGCCTTTCAGGCATGGCAAGATTTGGTACCTTTGTTTTCTTTGTAAAATGGGTCTATCCTCTCTTTTAGTTCTCAAGTACTAGTCAGCTATCTCATACAAATTCTTTGGCTCTTCACAGTTACTTGGATAATTTGGGCTCTAAGCCCATAAAATCTTTTTTGAAGAAACAATCCAAATTTAGTTTCCAATTTGAGATTTATTTACTTCTGATATGCACTATCTCCATCTGGTTCTAGAAGCATAGGTTAAGTATCTGTTTATGTTGCAGGCGGATAATTATGAAAAAATCTTCTCGCATATGAAGCCAAACAGCATTCTTGGACTTTCACACGGATTCCTGCTGGGACATTTGCAGTCCCTGGGGCAAGATTTCCCAAAGAACATCAGTGTAATTGCTGTTTGTCCAAAGGGAATGGGGCCATCTGTAAGAAGGTTGTATGTCCAGGGCAAGGAGATAAATGGGGCTGGGATCAATTCTAGTTTTGCAGTTCATCAGGTCTCTCACTCTCTCCCCCTCTCTCTCAGACACACAGACAGAAAAATATATGGTATGAAATTGCCTGCCTGTGTGGAAGCTTACCTGTTCATTTTTCCAGGACGTTGATGGAAGAGCAACAGACGTTGCATTAGGATGGTCAGTAGCACTTGGATCTCCTTTTACCTTTGCCACTACTTTGGAGGAGGAATACAAAAGCGACATTTTTGGGGAGCGAGGTTTTGTCTTAACCAGCTAAACTATATTTATGCCAATTTTGGTTGATTATTTTCTAACTGTTACTTATTATAGGAATATTACTTGGTGCGGTTCATGGAATTGTTGAGGCACTCTTTAGAAGATATACTGAACAAGGAATGGAGGAAGAACTGGCTTATAAGAACACAGTTGAAGGCATAACTGGTATAATATCAAAGACCATCTCGACACAGGTGCGCTCTATTCTTTCTTGAGTAATATTTTGCTCTTGGTCATGGTCTGAACTAGATATGGATGGCGATTCTAGCATAAGTCATACATGATAGGGTCTGAGGTTGACAGAATGGTTCTTCAATGCACTATAGTTGATCTGCTTGTCACTAATTTTCTGTTTGTGGTTCAGGGTATGTTGGCAGTATACAATTCTCTCAGCGAAGAAGATAAAAAGCAATTTGAAATCGCATACAGTGCATCTTACTACCCCTGCATGGAGATATTGTATGAATGCTATGAAGATGTTGCTTGTGGCAATGAGATCCGTAGTGTTGTCTTGGCTGGTCGCCGCTTTTATGTATGTCCTTTTTCCTGCTTTCAAAATTCATTTTGTGTTAGACTGTGAAACTTCACAATCTCTCTCCCCTTCTCTCTCCCTCTCTCTGCAAAGTCTGTCTGTAACTGCATGGGTTCTTGCGTCCACATATGCACATGCATGTGCTCTTACTAAGAATGAAAACACTATGAAAAAAAAGAAGACTTAAGGTGGCCATTTGGGGACATTCTATATGCAAATTAGTTCCGACATTCTGTCATGTTATGGGTAGGATAAAGCTGCGGGGGCATTATGGACCTTACTGGTTGAGAATGAGATCTTGTTAATGAGGGAATGTGTGGTTTGAGTTTGTAATATCATTTTTAGAATTAATTTAGTTTGGTCGTGACGTGTCAGTTTAGATCTCTTCAGGTTCGGGAATTTGTTTTTATAGTCTTGTTTTTTCTGTTGGATATACCATGAAACCTAACTCTATGATCTGGGGTCTTGCCCTTGAAGTTTGTACATTCTGTTTAAGTCTACATTTGTTTGCAATCTTGTAGAAGTGTAACTATGATCAATGTATATTCTTTCTCTACAGGAAAAGGATGGGCTACCAGCTTTCCCTATGGGCAACATTGATCAGACAAGGATGTGGAAAGTTGGAGAGAGAGTTCGATCAGTCAGGCCACCGGGTGATCTGGGTCTGTTGCATCCATTTACTGCAGGTGTCTATGTTGCTCTCATGATGGCCCAGGTAGAAGACTCTTTCTTTTGTTTCAAGCATATGACTAGATGAAAAAAAGTTGCCAATTAGCAATCGATGCTGCTCTATCGAACATTCCTATATAGCTAATTGAGTTGAAAGCTGAATACCTATTGGTACTTAATTGAGTGTAAACTTTGAGTCTGGACAGTGCCGCCCTTTATTTGTAAGTAGTGAAAGGGGGATCTATGTAGCCCATGATAGAACATTATCATACTCACGGAAATGGGCTTTCTTTATGGATAAAAGAAAATGGCAGATAGATTTCCAAAAAGTTCGAGCGACACATAAATGCATCTCAGCCTTTCAGGGAGATGTCGCTGATATGATATAATTCAGCGGGAGTCGTTCCTTTGTTTTGTTTTGTTTTCTTTCTCTCTCTCTCTCTCACACACACACACAAGCCGGGGACTGGGGTGTTCTGGTAACTGTTAGTTGTGTGGTCTGTGCGAGAGAGAGGGAGGGAAGGAGGGAGATTTGAAATAGGTGTTAATTTTATTTGAGGTTGCTGCAGATTGAAGTGCTGAGGAAGAAGGGACACTCATACTCCGAGATCATCAACGAGAGTTTGATTGAAGCTGTGGATTCTCTGAACCCATTCATGCATGCCCGGGGAGTCTCATTTATGGTTGATAACTGTTCAACAACTGCACGGCTAGGATCAAGAAAATGGGCTCCTCGTTTTGATTATATTCTTACCCAGCAGGTAGCCTTCTACTTAACATTTCTTCTCCCGTCCTTTTGTTATTGGTGTCTTGTAATTTCAAGCTTGATCCTGGCCCAAAGCCAAATATTGACCTGATCAGAGTAGAGTCAGATGATACAGTCATCTCAGGACTGTAGTTGAGCAACAGAACACCCATTAGTATTAAATTAAACTTGGCAAACAGCGATCAGTCATCAAGGTGCATCCTAGTTTATTTCCATTCGTAGGACAACCAGACAAATAACTGGATCCTGTTCTTCTTAACCCTGGTACCTGAAGTTGAAGGAAGTAAATGCATTTTTTTCTCTTGTTTGTTTTCCTTACTACCCCTCCATGTGCATCCTAGTTTATTTCCATTCGTAGGACAACCAGACAAATAACTGGATCCTGTTCTTCTTAACCCTGGTACCTGAAGTTGAAGTAAATGCATTTTTTTCTTACCCCTCCATCACTGCATCACCACACCCTTACTCCCCGCATCCGTCCTCCGTCCATCCATTAGTATTAATTGCATCTGCTGATTTTTCAGGCACTCGCAGCCGTGGATAAAGAAGCACCCATCAACCGGGACCTTGTGAGCAACTTCTTGTCTGACCCAGTTCATGGTGCAATAGAGGTTTGTGCTCAGTTGAGGCCAACAGTTGACATCTCTGTGACTGCTGATGCAGACTTCGTAAGGCCAGAGCTGCGGCAATCAAGCTAGAAAACTGTCCTTTATTGGGTTTGGGTTGTTAGTTTGTCTGTCTGTGCTTCTTACCTGTATGAGGAAAGTCACACCCGGTCCAGATTTTTAACATTTTGAGCTTTGGGAAAGAACACGCGGCGAGGTGTTAAACTAGTTAGTGTTAATGTGCTCTAATAATATTATTTCATAAGATCATTCAGTGGGCGATCAGTTCACTGAATCACTGTCATACTTGGTTTTTTTAAACACGTCAAAGCTTGTTTACCAGCCCTAGTGGGAGAGGGTACCCATTGGTTTCTTGAGCTGCTCAGAACTTCATTAAGACCCTCCTTCAAATGAAAAGGCAGATGATCAACTGTAGAAGTACTTTTCATGTCAAAAGATTTTAACAATCGACACAAGTCGTGCACACTAGATTTCATGCATTGATAAAGTAAGGTGAACCCCATCCATTGTTTCTAAAAAATGATTAATATGGATAACAGCTGCTTAATATGCAAACCTCCAAAGAATAGCTAGAGTGTAGGTAGCAAAACCCAGGAAAGTAAATACATCTATACCGTATTGCGGTAAAACAATTCTATTGCAGAAAATTTTAAAAATAATAAAAAATTTTGCATTCGGCATCCCGGTTACAATCAGTAGCCCCATCTAGAGGGCCAGGCAGTCTAGTTAATTGTATATCAGTGGAACAAAATAGACTGGTACCCAAAACTGTCAATGCTGTTGCGTCTCTTGGCAAGGACTTTTACCGCAAGCGGCAAAATGCTATCAAGGATTTTGCCCCTGGGCAGTAAAATATCATAAAATGCAGGCTCTGGAAATCTAAGGAGAAATTTCATACCGTTTGTTAAATGGATGAATGGTGTATCGGATGGTGTTGAACTCATCTCGCGGGCCAAGAGATTCCTGCGGTGTGAGCTCAATTACTACTCCCGTCATGATGTTGGAGCTAGCGAGCAGTTTGAGCTCCTGAACAAATGTCCATCTGATGTAGCGCTAGTAGCTGCTCTTCTGGACTGCAAAGCCCTGTACGAAAAAAAAATTATATCCAAAATCTATGGTCAAGACTTGGGGGACATGGAATCAAAAGACAGTTTCAACTGCAACTTCGATTAAGGCCCCAGCAAGAAGACCCCTTCAATAGAATGCCCCGTATTAACATCATGATGCTTCTAACCTCAAAAATGAGAAGATCAAATTTGCCAACTTGTGAAGCACAACCATGAAAACAAGGATCTTTTAATCTGACCAACAGATCAAGGATTCAATCTGCTTATCATCGTCAAGGACAGCATAAAGCACGCAAAATAATTGGGGATGCACTCGTCCAATTATGAAATATCCCCGAGTTTTTGACATCTACAGAATGTGTCTGGTGTTCATAAAAAAGTAACCTTTTGTATACAGGATTAAAGTTGAAAGACTTTCGGATGATTCTAGTAGGTACAGGATAATCATCAACGCACAGGGATGTGATTAAAAACAATTACTTTTCAGTTCATTTCTTTCCTTTCCTTTTCTCTAGGAGAGGTGCTCTAATAGTTGCTGTGAAAAAGAAATCAACAATGCTAACCTGAACACTTTGGAAGATCCCAAACAGCAATTGAGGAAGATGAGCAAGTTGTCTGACATAATGCCATATTGTGCTCATGGTTGACGTTCATTGCAAGCATCCATGCACCAACGGTGACATCTTCATTGCTAAACATCCGCAAACTGAGGGCAGAGGAAGAAAATTTTAGATTCGTAATAGGTACGGGGCAATAAGGAGACACGTAACACTGCTTTAGAGGAGCAATAGAAGAATTTGAACTAAAAAAAATGAGGTGTCGAGGTCCCTTTCAAGTTTCTTCCACGAACAAAATCATAAGAAAATAATCCAACTTTCTGCTACAATTTTCAAGTTCCATTTATTAACTGATCTATAGATGTCCTCGGTTTCCATATCCGCCATTATCTAAAACTTATATTCCCACAAACCACACCTTAGCCCCCCAAACAAAACAACCCAAACCACCCCCTGCCGACTTCATATTTCAAAATGGACAACACAACCACCAATGTCACAGAAAATTTAATGATAGACTTCTCAGAAGTAAAACACAAAGCAAAAACAGGTGCATTGGACAAGGAACAATCAAACTGATAAATAACTAGTACAGCGAGTGCCTCCTGTTCATACTAAGTTTCATCTATCTGCGGATACAACCTTGCAAGGAGCATGTAAATGAGTCTGAAACGTACATACCTATTGTTTGGCAGAGCTACCAAGTTGCCGACGACCTTAGCAGAGAGAGCATATATAGGACCGTAAGCATGAAGAAAATACTCTGAACCAAGCAAATGCGATAAAGGTTCAAACCTGCTCGCATTCCACGTAAACTTCATTTAGTCAAGACTTCAAGTTGGAATATGGATGATACAGTTTAATGCTTTAACATAAATATGTGTCCAAAAATACACTAGTGACAACCATAATAAGAAGGAATAACTGCACGATGTTGGACAGAACAGAAAGAAATTCTACCATTTGAGTTTTGGATCAGTGAAAACTGAACCTCGCTTCATGCATCCCAGGTAAGTTAAAGGATGAGACCGCTCCTTTGCCAAAAGGGCTGACAGGCGATCTGAAATTATCAAAGTTCTAGATTGAGATTATAACAAAATGGATATGCTCCGATTAACTACTTGATAGACACATTCTGCTCCAAAAAAGTATGCGTGAAGAAAAGTCGATGAAAAATATAGGTCCAGTGAGAGTAAACACCTCAGTGGTCCAAAAAGATAACCTACAGTTTGAAGTAAGATTTTAGAAGTGACAAGGCAATATTGTGGATGCCAAGGACCAATTACCTGGCCTTAAGTAGATATCATCATCAGCTTTTACATAGAAGTCGGCGTCATACAGTCCATAGGCAGACGTGAAGAAGGCCAACCTAGAACAAGAAACACACACAAGAGACGCATGATCAGCATAAGAGTAGGAGAACCACAAAGGCCAAAATCAATGGTTTCTTACGTTTTATGTGGAAGATTGCTGTACCCTTCCTCAATATCTAAAAGCATGAAGTCGTCATATTCTTCTATCTCCTTTCGAAGATCTGACATTTTCCTTGGATCAGTAGTTTTTCCAATCACAAATCTGAAGGTCAATCCTGTTGCTTCTTCCAAACTGCAAGGAAAATTCGTGCAATTAGAAAAGAAGAATCAGAAATTGAGGGCTGAACATATAAATGGAAAGTGACGCAAATCATGCGCGCTGGAGAAAACTTAAGTATCAAAACTGAAGGAATTCCAATAGCGATGGACGAAACATCTGATTGGTTCCATTTTCCAACAAATGGATGCGAATGATAGACAACAAGCATGATAAAAAAGAAACTGCGACGCAATTTATTTGATAAGTCTATTTCTAGATTGTTCTCCATCAGGCCAAAAAAAGAAAATGAATAATAACTCGAATTCGACTCATAAAATAGAGAGGAAAAGATTGACAACACGATCAACGATTTCAGTTTACCGTTTTAGGCCCTCGCGATCGGCTGGCATCCACGTCTTCCTTAAGGATCTCCGCCTCCCAGCCGACGCGAACCCCGTCTGGATCCCGACGAACCCCATAACTTTCCGCCTTTCCGTCCCTTCAACCACCTGCCCACCGGAATCACGATCAGCAACGACATTGCCGGAGGTCGTCAGAGACACCGAGACAGTCCTGACATCGAACTCTCTGCACCTGTAGCCGGAAATCGGCCGGAAAACGACTATCACACCGAAAGCGATGCCGAAGATGCCGAACGCAAGGCAGAAGAGCGAGACTGCAGGCCTCCGAAAGAAGAAGAACCATGAGTGCCGATGTTGGAAGACCTTCCGGTTCATGGCGACGGCGCTTTTCGCAAAACGCTACAGAAACGGGTCTCCGGTGAGCATCCCCCGCGGGCAAGGGACAGAAAGGGATTATAGATTATAGTCCAATGTCTAAGGTTTTTTGTTCGCTGAAACTGTACGGAGCAATTTTCTCGATTTAGGGTTTCTGAAGGGTTGAAATCGAAGAAGAGGAGTTCGACCTTGGATGTTCATAACCGGATCGAAGAGGAGAATTAAAAAAAAAAAAAAAAACGGATCAGGAGAAAATGAAAGGAAAAAAACGAAAATGGAGATCTCCGGATTAAAAATTGAATCCGCGGCAGCAAGCTGATTCTTCTGCAAAACAGTTGACAACAAGAATCTGCGAAGAACGAAAAATCGGAAATATGTGGGCCGATAAGCCGCAGTTTCAGAAAGAAACCATCAATTTTCTTTTACGAACATTTCCCCCCTTCTTTCTCGGCGGGAACTTTTTATCCGAAGAGCAGCGTTCGGTCGGTGACAACTTGAAGCTGAGAAATCGTAACTCGTGTTTGGATGATGACTTTGAAAAATAACGAAGTCCAGAATACTGCAGCCAAGTGCTGCACCCGATTTCCCGTTGTCTGAAGTGGGCGACGAAAAAATTGGGGAGAATAGACAAGAAAAAGGGTTCATGTGAAAATTTTTCCAAGGACGACAAACACCTGCTAAAACTGGTTTCCCAGTGTCGACAGATGCGATTGTGTTTCCTTCATGGAAGATCGATTTTCTCAGATACAGTGGCGAGGCAAAACAACTTTTTCTTACGGAGGTGTTTCAATGAAATTTTAAGCTAAAGTGAGACCAATTAAAAAGTGACATTACTATACACAAATGAGCAAATATTTTAAAATACTATAGAAAACAAAGAGTTTTTATAGCGTAAATGTCGATCACTGGTCACACCTATCTAGATTTGTCACACTTCCTATATAGGTAGCTCCGTCACTGGAGTGTTTGTTTCAAATAAGGCAACGAAAAGTTATTTTTCCATGGAAATTGGTAAGTAAGGGTGAACAACGACTCTAGCTCGACTCGTTAAAGCTCGGTTAGTAAACTAGTTTCAGAGTTCGAGCCAACTCATTTGCTTAACGAGTCGAGCTCGAGTTGATGAGTCGACTCGTTCAAATAATCGAGTTGAGTTCGAGCTCAACACATAACTGTCGAGACGAGCTCGAGCCTTAATCGAGTTTGTCTAGTTTTAATCAAGTTGATATATTCAAACGAGTTTACGAGCTCGAGCTTAACACGTAACGATGAATATCAATCCTAGTTTGTCGAGTTTGAGCTCAACACGTAACGGTGAACATCAATTCTATTCAAACGAGTTTGTCGAGCCTTAGTCGAGCTCGAGCTGCTTCCGTCGAGCTATTCTCGAGGTCGAGGTTTCATTTGTCGAGCCCAGCTCGAGCTCACTGAACTCGGGTGTTGAGCTCATTAAACAGGTATGTGAATGCTTTGGCAATTTTAATTTGAGTGGTTCATCGACCTCATTAAACACATTATAAGGGATTTAACCATGGGTGGATCTGGGAGAGTGTGGGGGAGAGTGTGGGCAGTTTGATCGACCCTCTCGCTCACCCGAAAGTTCATCATTTTTAAGTCAAGATTCTAAATAGAACTGGAGGAGCTTGCCAGGATGACTTGGTAAGCAAGCAACCTTTGATGTAGGCGCCCACTCCCAGTTCTTTCTCTTCTTTCTTTTGTCACGATCAGAATGACAGGTAGTTCGCTGGGCCTTTCTTTTTCTCCCAGAGGTGCTGGTTCAATTCAAGCTTGTGAATCAAAGGGGAGGCGCACCGAGCCAGAAAGCATAGATTTCCAGGTCTATCTATTAGACAAACGTTATTTCACCGATGCTAGTGCCGAGTTGTTTCGAGTATCAGAATCCGATCCTCGCTCAGCTCCAGCTTAACAGGTCGGATATGTAGGCAAATTTCCGGGAGAAAACATTGATTCGGTAAACTGTACATCAAGGATAGACTTTCCAGCCCATGTGTGTAGCATCTTAGTTTTCCTGCACTATAATGGTCCGTATACCAAAATTACTCAAACTCTCCAGTATGGACGACTTCTTCCCCGTCCAGAGTTTCACAAACTAGAAAGAAAAGCACGCACTCGCAAAGCGAATCGACAAAGCACTCGCAAAGCGAAGCGTTCACGTCACGAGCCAATTTCAAAGTCAAGGTCAGCGTACATGTCATTCAAAGTTGCGAGTGTCAATCTGATTTGCTTTGCTCGTGACATTGGAAAGCCAAAGCGAAGCGAGTGTGCTTATGATTTGTGGAAACACTCATGGCATACAATTGCTATTATGATATAGTCAGCACTAATGGCATTGTGTTGTCAAGTGAGTACTAATGGCATTGTGTTGTCAAGTGAGTACTAATGGCATACAATTGCAATGAGTCCTGTATCATATAATAGTTGTTGCGAACCGCTAATGTTCTTTTTTCTTTTTGAATTAGATGCATGAGGGAAGGAACCTAGTTTGCTTTTAGAAAGGACAAACTTATTTGGTGACGGGGCTGAGATTAGGCAAGGTTTTAGATTATTGAAAGAGCATTTTGAAGCTGTGTTTTTCTGCCAGAGATTCAGATTGTTAAAAATGCAAAATACTACAATTGTATTACCTACCATCAAAACATAACATACATATCATGAATGCTACTTAGAAAATTTCTCTTAAACTTCTTTATTGTTTATTTAGAGCAAACAGTATTTGGCAAAAAATTAAACTTAAGGCTAATATTGTTATGTCTTCAAGGTTCTAGGTGAATATGTGGTATACCTTTTAATTCAAGTATCATGTTTGCCATATTTGTAAAGCAGATGAGTAAATGTATCAAAGCATGACAGCGGCCATGGGATTCGAAACACTGACCCTGTTTATATGAATCACCTTGCCACAGAGTTGTGCTATGTGGGGGCATCAAATTTCATTTGCCCATTTTCTCTTTCAATATGTTTTTTGTATTTTTTTTAGTGCAAAAACTCTACATCCCATTTCTTCTTAACTTTAATGGTCTAACAGGTTATATATGTTATGATCCATAAGAAGGGACCATATGTTATACGTTGGAAATGACCAAAATGTCCCTTCCAGTTAAATGAAAGATTTCTCCCCTATAGGGGCAAAAGTAGAACTGATTTTTTTTTTTACTTTATAAACTTATCAAACTAGCCATCTAGTAAAATGTGAAAATATGTCTTCCCACACCAGCATAATATTTTTTATGCTGGAGAAGTTCCGAAAGTTCGGATATCATAGGGAATGACTAGAAAGCAAGAGTCACATATGGGCTGGTGTGGGCAGTTGCCCATACAAGCATAATACTTTTTTAATTTTTATATTAGCATCTTCAAATATTTGTTCTTTTATATGCATAGTGCCCTTTGAATATAGAAAAGTGTAAAAGAGTTGCCCTCCAAAAAATGTTTTCTGACCCCCCTACTGCAGGAAAGAGGAGGGGCATCTTTGGGTTTTTGCAAAACGTTAAGAGAGCGAACTTAGAACCCTAGTGTTTTATTATTTGGTATATGAAAGTCTTGTAGTTTGACGTGCTATAAAAGTTGACACAAACTACAAGACTTTCATATACCAAATTTGATGAACTATTACTTTAAGAAAATTAGATAGCAATAGCATAGATAATTCCTATCAAAGTCATGTATATGTATATGAGAACGTGATTATATATATATATATATATATATATATATATATATATATATATATATATATATATATATATATATATATATATATATATAACTAATTTAATTTGTGAACATTAAATGAGATTCTCAATAGTTCTTGCCATAGCTGGTCAGGTTGATAGGCAAGTAAAGGGTTTGTCATCCGTCTGCTTCCCACCTTCCAAAGATTTTTTGAGGTAGGTTAGCTTAAATCTCTCTATATTTCTCTCACACATACAGGCAGCGCAACCGATTGGGTTGGGTGGCGTGTTATAGCTATGTCCTCAGTTCAAATCTTAGAGGGTGCTATCTTGATGGTATTGATGAATGTTGAGATTAATACTAAGGTTGTCGAGGCTAAGTACACCAGTTCGCTATACCTGATCCTGATTAGGTGCCCGGATCTTAAACCATCTAATCAGGTATTGGATCTCATTACTAATAAGATTAAGTACGTATCTTAGCAACACAATCCAATTGGATTCTTTCAAAAAAGGTCCGATATTCATTGCATATGCATGTAAAATCTTCTGCTACTATAATCTAGATTTATTAGGTCTGAATCCAAATCCGATTGCTCAATATCTTGTTAGTTCATCTTGTCCATTTATATCCCCAAAACATGAAAACCATTCTCTTCTTTCCAGCTTCGAAAACTTCAGTTGAACTTTGCTTTCTCTCAATGGTGCTTCAAAAACCAATTGTTCGGTATCGACCATCTGCATAAGTCTAAACAGGCATAGGCTATGAGAGTAGAAGAAGCCCTAGCATCCCCTTAGTATTTTGTTGAGCGAGTGATAAAGTCTCTCAACTAAGGTGCAGTTTCTTCCTGTGTTTGGATGACTAATTAATAATGAGAGAAAGGAAATGAGAATTAATAACTGTGTTTAGATGCAAACGAAAGAAAAAGAAAGGGAGGGGAAGGAAATGATTTTTTAATGTAATTTCAATCCCACTGCTTTGTTTGGATGGAAGGAAAGGGAAGAAAAATGAGGAATGGAAAAGAAAGGAAAGGAAATGAAGGGAAAGGGAATGAGAAAGCAAGTGAATGGAAAGGAAAGGAAATGAAACAAGTGATTATAAAACTTGTTTGGATATAAATAAAAGGAAAAGATAGAATTTATAATACTTTACAATAATACCCCTCAATTTGTTCGTGCTCTTTGATAGAGACAGGGGTATAGATGGTAGAAAGGAGGAGACATTTCCTTTCATTCCTAATTCCTCTAATTTTGGAGGATTGGATTTACATTACATTTTCCTTTCCTTTATTTCCCCTTCCTTTTCATTCCTTCGCAACCAAACAAACTTTTTAATTTTTTTTCTTTTCCCTCCTTTCTAATTAATCAACCAAACAAAGGATTGATTATTCAATCCCTCCCTTTCCCTCCATCCAAACAAAGGGGTAAAATTGAGAGATTGGGACGGAAAGGAATGGATCCATTTCCCTTTCCTTCCTTCTCATTTCTCTCCTCATTCCCTTCCTTTCCCTTCCTTTTCCTTTCCTTTCCAACCATTCTTTTTCCTCTTTTTCCCTCCATCCAAACATAGGTAGTATTAGAGTCAAGTTTATTATGTAGATCCAGTGTTCTAATGATTTAATGTACCCTCTTAGTGCAAAGCTAACACTGAATATTGAGATTATCTTTGTACTGAATGTCCAAATCCCGTTTCCGCTCTTCCAACTTAAAATTCTCCAAAACCAGGTGTCTAGGGAAGCAGAGCTTCTATTGGCTGGTGGGGACTGTAACTTGATCATGCTATGTAGATGTTGACAAACATTGCATTATATCATTTAGAACATGGTTGAAGACGATGATGTATGCTAAAGTATTGTAGTGGAATTCACATGGATCATGTCGGATCATGAGTGTGTGATCAATCATGATGTTGGTGTGGCATCATCATAAAACTTGGATTTCATTTAAGATGACAGCCATGCATGTGTTTGTCTTTGTTTCCAGTGACCCCAAGTTGAACAGAACTATGTTTCATCCTTGTCTCTCTTTTTCCGTGCATCCTATATGAGAATTAGCCATAGATCTGAATTGATCCCAGGAAGCAGCAGTGCAAAATCGGCTCGAATTGAGCTGATTTGAATAGAGTTGGTGGCAAATGGATTTGATTCATGCCATGCTCTATTTCCCAATTATTTGTAATTGTTTTGAGGGTTTTTCTTGTATATTTAATTTATTTTTTAAGTACATAAGGTTACAACTTTCGCTCATTCACTGCATGGTCTATTCCATTTGTGCTGCCAATGGAAAAACAAAATTGAAAAATATGAAGAAGAACATGGAGATTTCTCCTAACAAGTGTTGCTCCAAATAACTGGTTAAATCCAGATCTACAACAGTTGGGATCGATCAATCCACAGAGCGTGCTGATCTGTTACCAGCTAAGATGGCATGTGCCCACAAGTCTTATGGAATGGTTCTCTCAGAAGAACCAAAAGAGATGGCAAGGGAGAAAAGGGAATATTCCAATTAGGCATTGATCTTTTGACCCACATGGGACAACCTGCATTTTCCTACAGTAAAATCCCATCAGTAAATGTTAAAATCTCTTAAATGGGTGTCTGATCTTCACCAGATGATTGAACTTGCTTAGAGACAGCTCTTCCAAATATAGTTATGCAGGTTAAACTTAGCCTCATCTGGTGTCGTGCTCTAAAATAACAGTTTGCTCATTCGAAGAAAAATGAAGATACTGAAACTCCAAAACGTGGGGATTATGATGAAGTCCCAAATGATGATCAATTTGCATCAGACTCGAAAGTTCCAAAACTGGGTACAGAAAAAAAAAAAAAAGATCACTGCAATGACCAATTTGTGAGAATCATATCAACAAGGAAATTTATGTATCTTTCGTACTGAGGTATTCAAATTCCTGAGTTGCAGCGTGTGGTTGGCGAATGGCGAGACGATTACAATTCGTTGGTAGTTAAACACACATTTGAAATTGGGATTCGGAAGCTAGGAAATGGGGGTGAAATATAGCCGTTGGGGGGGTTAAGAAACGAGGTGGTCTCCTCATTTGGTAGTTGAGGTAGTTAACGAGGTCGTGGAGGTTTCTCCCCTCCTATATCTGCGGCTGAGCATTCCAAAAAAAACTTAAGACAACTCAACGATACTCCCTCTCTCTCCCTTCCCCACCACCACCCCCCTCCCCTTTCTATCTCTCAATCTTCATCTCTTCATTGTGGTCAGTCGTTGGTTTTTCCTCTGAAATTCTTAGATCTTTAGTGCACGGTGCAGAAAGATGGCTCTCTTGGCAGCTGTGGCCATTGTCCCGATCGGCCTTCTTTTTCTTCTTTCCGGACTCATTATCAATCTTTTACAGGTACCATCTTTCTTGTCTAATGTTGGTATCCACACAGACAGACAGACAGAGTCTGTTGGTAGATCTGCTTATCTTGTTCGTTGGATGTTTAGTTTGTTTTTGGCTTCTTTTACCGGATACGATTTCTTGTTTGTGTCGAATCAAAGGCTGTGAACATGATATGAGGAGCGGCAATTGCATACATTTCGTGGGAGTTCTTTTCTGTTTTGTTCACAAATGTACGTGGGCATTCGTGCAAGGATTCATGCTTCCTTTCAATTCTTGTTTCAGGCCATTTGCTATCTTTCCTTCCGCCCATTTTCCAAAAGGTTGCACAGGAGGATCAATAGAGTTCTCGCTGAGCTGCTGTGGTTGGAGGTGGTGTGGCTTTTTGATTGGTGGGGAGGATTTAAGGTCTCTCTCTCTCTCTCTCTCTCTCTCTCTCTCTCTCTCTCTTTACTGCTACTACGACTACTACTACCAGGGAATCCGCTTCTGCTCTTTGCACTGCTTCACCAGATGCCACCGTCTAACACATTTTCGAAGACATGAATGTAATAATTTTAAAAACATGGATTCCCTGCTTCTCCATCTCGTTTAGCTTCCTGGTCCTTTCATTAATTAGTGACTATGTCTCAGATAGATAAGACGAGCAGTTCCTTAAGAAATTAAGTTCAGGTGCTGGAGTTCCGAAATACAGTACTTCTTATGAAACACTTTTCCAAGAAGGTGATTTGCTTGGTCAATATTACATTCCTACTCAGAGAAATACCTCGTTACGTTTCAGCTTTTCATGTTGCTTGTTGAGTGTCTATTCACCAGGTATTCCTTCTGCATACGTTTATATTCTTCCAAACAAATGGACTCTGGTTATTGGCAGAGAGAACTCCTGACAAGTGTACCCAACGAAAGTTTCCATATGTATTTTTCCAGACAAGAATCTAGGCCTCATGGTAAACTGCAGCTTGATAAAACGTTCAAGCTTTCATCTGTAGCAATAGACTTCAAAGCGCTTTTCGGAAATAAGAAAAAAATGACTCAAACAACACCTGCAATTATGTCTAGAAGGAGTTCACCTGGCCGCCACCGAAAACACGTCCTAGGTAGTACATTCTTAGCTTTTGGAGAGCAACAGCTTTAGCACTCTGACATTGCGACTTGTGCTTGATGCTTATTGCGACGTTCCTGTGTAGCAGGAATTTAATTTGTTATATATCCTCTGCTGCCTTCATTCAATTGACAGTTATCGAACAGAAGAAATACTTCTTCAATGTGATCATTGGTCAACACATGCCTCATGATCAGTAACTATTTTCTTCTGCTGGCTTTCCCAGGTTCAAGTGTATACTGATTATGTTACATTACAAGCTATGGGTGGGTGATAATATTTTTATTCATTTATTTTATTTGCATCTCGTGTTTATGGGGGTGCAGATGCACTAATGCCCATGTTCGCCATGTATAATGCAATGCTTTTCAGGTAAGGAGCATGCTCTTGTCATGTCTAATCATAGAAGTGATGTCGATTGGCTTGTTGGATGGGTTTTAGCCCAGGTAAATTTCTGACAGTCCCCTTTTAATAGTTAGCTTGCACACTGTTTCTTTATGAGATAAATAGAAGAGCTTGTTAGATGGTTTCTTTTTGCTTTCAATACAATGGGGATGACTGCTCTAAGTTACGGAACGTGTTGACTTGATCTTCTCATTGTAGCGCTCAGGCTGTCTTGGAAGTGCACTTGCTGTCACGAAGAAGTCTTCAAAATTTCTTCCGGTAAGTCTGGCGTCTGGTACCCCTTTCTTTGTGTCATTTTTAAGTCTATACTTTGTCCATTGGAGTGAATTATTAGCCTTTCTACACTTTTGTTTGTACAAAAGTCTTCTGCGTTATATGCCCTTTGCTCAGCCAGTTATATGGCTGTTGAACCAACCTTTTCCGAATCTCTATCCCTGGGCTGCTTCAACCTAGTGGCTGTCACAGAAGAACATGAACGCCATATTTGGGCTAAAAAAATTAGAGACTAATGTACCTCATTGGTGACAGTGGCAACAATGACAACAGCATCAGTAGCAGAGTAGTCATACGTTAGTATTTGTGGTTTTGGAGAAAGGAAAGTTCTTTTGGAATAACGAATGCTTGACTGATAGTATTCCATATGTTTCCACGCACTAATGTTCGTTCCTTCAAGCATGTTTGACATGTGTAGGTTTTTGGATGGTCAATGTTCTTTTCCGAATATGTTTTCCTTGAGAGAAGCTGGGCAAAGGACCAAGCCACATTAAAGGTAATAAACCATTACTTAATCTAAGCAGGTAAAAGTAGTGATAAACTTAGCTCCTTGTATGCACATATCTTTACTAATTCCTTGGTTTATGTTCTTCACAACTGCAGGCTGGATTGCAAATGTTGGAAGATTTTCCTCAGCCTTTTTGGTTAGCTCTTTTTGTTGAAGGGACACGATTCACCCAGGAAAAACTTTTAGCAGCTCAGCAATATGCAATGACTGCAGGACTACCAGTTCCTAGAAATACACTAGTTCCTCGAACAAAGGTCTCCTTTTTTATGCACTGAAAATCCTGTTGAATTTCATGAATTTCTTTATCAGACCCTTTAAGAACTCTTATGTTGCTTCTCGTGCTTTATCTTAATAGGAAATGTGATGACCCTTAAAAATGTGAATTACTTTCAAGCAGGAAGTCGGTCTAGAGTTTAAGTCCTAACTTAGTGATCTCTTCATAGTTAATTAACATTTATGTTTCATATGGTACATGCATTGGATGTCTCTAGTAATAAGATGCTTTAAATTTGCCTATTTTTCTCATGGCACGTTTTACTTGTATTGTTAGCTTATAATGAGAAATATCTTCCCGTATTTTACAATTTTCTGTTCAAAGTACATGATATCTTTTCTTTTGAGAAGGAATGGTTGTCAAACATGGCAATACAAATTGCATTTCATTTATCTTTTGTATTTTATGTTTGAGTTCAGGGATTTGTGTCAACCATAAACACCATACGTTCCTTTGTACCTGCTATTTATGATGTCACTGTGGCTGTTCCTCGTGGTCAACCTGCACCCACAATGCTCAATGTTTTGGCAAGGAAGCCGTCTGTGGTAAGATGAAAACTTCATTATAATCATGAGTTCTAAAACTTAGCTTTAATAGACAACAAACAAATAGATTTTCAAAACCTTCTTGCAATGTGTTACATTTTTCTCAATGGTGTTCATGCTGGAAGTTTGGGCTATATGTTACAGTCTTAATTGCATCCATCCCGGCTTACTGTAATACCAGAGATACATAGTCTGTATGTAATTTTTAGGTCTTCTTTACCTATGTTGCTCCCTAGGTCTATGTTTTTCCTTCACTGTTTATTATTATTATTTTTTTTTCTGTTTTCCTTTCAAGTTGAAGATAAACCCATACCAGCATCGATAATCAAGCTTCCCAACAAGCAAAAGTTGGCTCCTCGTGTTCATAGAATCAATCTACTAACCAATCAACTTGTATTTCCCTTTCTATAACCTTTTAGATGTGTCTTTGTGTTGTTTACGGCACCCTCTTGCCAAAGAATTCTTTGTATCTGTGTGCCTCATTAGCTGCTTTTTGGGTTGTCAACACACCCCCACCGGCCACCCCTCCCTTCCTGAGGTATGCACAGTCCAGTATGCTGGACTTTTGGTCCAATCATCAGCTCAAATGCTTCCATTCTTATTGTCATTTATTTGTGCTTTAGTTGTTTTTCACTGTTTAAGGTAAAATAGATTCATAAAACTTAGGATAAGTTGTATCCTTTCTAGGAAACACTACGCTTTTGACCTCAAGTTGTGGTTTCTTTACATAAGCATTTCCCAATAAGATGATATATACCATGTCGAACTGCTCTTGTTTTCTTATTTAGAGCTTGAGATTATTTCTTTATTCTTGCCAGATACATGTCTTTATCAAGAGGCACTCTACTGATGAACTACCTAAGACAGATGCTGCGATTGCTCAATGGTGTAGAGATACATTTATAGAAAAGGTGGATGCTATAATTTTGGGTCATTTCAGCCATTTTCTATAACATGATAATAATTAGATGTTGTTTATGATCACAAAATAGTATTATGCCCCTTATCTCCTCAAAACATAGCATTGCACTGTGTGGCTCGTGTTTTTTCCTTCGTATTTGTTAGCATACTGTGCCAAAAAAACTGCAGTCTTCAATCTCCTCTAATATTTGCTTTGTTTGGTGCTAACAATTCATTCTGTTTAGGATTTGTTGTTGGACGCACATGCAGCTGAAAATACTTTTGGTGACAAAAACCTTCAAATGGTAGGTCGACCAAAGAAATCTTTGCTGGTAAGTTTTTGATCCGCTAGCAGGGAATTAACAGTTACCTTTTAGGCTTTATCTGTTGCGAAATATCAACGCAGATGAATTTTAACTAAGATGTAGAATGTCTTCTTTTGCACTGGTTTTTATTCTCATAACGCAAGGTTAGTGTATCTAGAACAATTTTGACTCAATATGATAGAATGGTATCTTATGTTTTGCTACTAGAGTTAGGATGAGAATTGACAAAGTAGGTGGAGAATCGGAGAATGCATAAGCCATGTACAGTTGCTTTGGAGTCGTAATAGAGTATTAAATCTGGATTGTCAGGAAGTACTGCATCTCATATCCAAGTCATTAGCAATACGTAAGCTGCAACTCTTCTTGTATCTGACTCTTTGAGTGCTTTGGCATCAAACAGGTTGTTCTTATGTGGGCATGCATCCTTGTAGTCGGTGCTTTCTTCTTCTTTATATGGACTGCACTTCTGTCGACATGGAAAGGGATCTCAAGTATTGTAGCCATCCTACTGCTCGTCACATTTGTTATGCATGTGTTCATCTTGTTCACCCAAGCAGATCGTTCAAATCCTGCAACCGTGCAACCTGTCAAGCCACAAAATGAGGTCTCGTCGATGCAATCTAAACAAAAGAAGCAATTATAGTAGCTTTTAGCAAGCTTTTACAATTTGGTTCTGATTCACAGTTTGGTCTTCTATGTTTTCTTCTTTTTCTTTTCCATCTTTTTCAGGCTCATCGTCCTCTGCTTTGTTAAAGCTAGTGCTACTGCTTCTTGTTGTCAATGTACTGCCAATGATACTACTTATGAAAGAAGCAACTTAGATTCAGAATCTTGAATCAACTGAGGGTATACTAATCCTGGATTAAATCTTGTAAAATAATTACCTTTTTTCATTATTTATTCATTTTTTGGTGGATGGCGCTAATGTGGTTATGAACCTTGTAAAACCATTACATTTCTTACTGTAATTTATTATTTCATTTTTTTTACTTTTATGGGTGGGAATAATGAGTTTAATGCTTAATTCTGCCCATAATGGTAGCAAAGAAGCAAGGATGCTAAATTATGTTGACTTGGCACGTTAGACAGAAATCAAAGACCAAGTCATTTATTCTGACTTTGATAATTCCTTCTGATTTGTTCTATCTCGTTGTGATTAAGACTTCTTATAAGCCCGAATTTGTAAACTTGCATTGCTCAAGAGGAGCTCATTCCTTTTTCGTAAGAATTTCCGGCTCTTCCCTGAGTACCAAATTAGGAAGGGGATGACATCTAGCCATGAACCCTTTGCCTGTACTACCTAATACCTATCTATCTGTCTATATATATATATATGTGTGTGTGTGTGTGTGGAGAGAGGGGGACTACAAAAAGAACAATAGACTAAGAGAAAAATGAAACTAGTGAGAGAGGGGGGGAGATCAATAATCATGAGTCGTAACAATACCATAAAAGGCAGAAAGTAAAAGCAGTACTGAATTAAAACTGGTTCCCTAGCTAACAAAATTAAATGGCATGCCGACAATGCAAATCTGAGTTTCATTTCTACATCTATCATAAAAACTTTGCCCGACTACCTTTGTGACTACCTACATAGCAACTACGTAGATAATCTTATACAAAGCAATATCAACTATTGATGACTAGTGTCTCTTTATGATTCCTGACAACAAGGAGATTATGGTGTTTTCTTGAAACATGAAAATTAATTAGTAGTCAGCTCTGAAATGAACATTTTATTGTAGCTAAAAAATATTGAAAGCCTGTCATCAAGTTGTTTTAAAGGTGTAGATAATTACTTTAACAGTTTAAAACGGCAACTTGTTCTTTCTCTCTCACCGCCATGGCTGGCTAATAAGTTGTTCCCATTTCATCACCATAGGTGGTAACAAAGAAATATGGAGGGTGTCAAATTGGAAGCAGTATATTAATTATCAACCCTGTAATTCTCTTCATTGTGGTGCTTTGTCTTTGGAAGGCTTGCGAAAGCAAAAACAACTCCCTCTCTCTCTCTATCTATCTATCTCTTGTTCCTTGTCTTCGTCTCCAAAATGTCCACACAGCTTATTATTTGTTTTTCCGGAGGGCGGTGCGACTGTCTTCTTCCTGCCAAGATGATTAACCTCCCCATTCTCTCCCAGCTCATCGGCTTGTGTGTTCTCTCTCATTTCTCTCTCGCATCTTTTCCTTCCTTTGTCACTTCACATTCTAACCTTTAGTTTGCATTTTTTCCTCCTTTATGTGCAGATTGCGATACCCTTTTCTCGGTCTCTTGCACCTTCCTTTTGTCAACTTTTTTTTCCCCCTCTTTCGGTCATTTTGTCGCTACATTTTCCCCTTTGCCTCCCCAACTCTTCTCTCTTCTTCTTAGCACATGTTGTTCATCTTCCCCTTTGTGACCTTTTCCTTTTCATTCCTGTTCTCTTCAATTCCCTTTTCTTCTTTTCTTTTGCCTCTTACTGCAGCTTACCTTTCTTTTATGTCTTGCCTATCTCCTCCTCCTGCTCCTCCTTCGCCCCCTCCCTCTCCTGGACAATCTGCCTTGCATCCGACTTCATGGAAGGACCTCTTTAATGCTTCAACCATCAAAGACTTCTCTACCTCCCTTGCAAGTTTCATGCCGCAGCTCACTTCAATGTCTGATATCCCCCTTTATTAGATTAAACAATGCGATCCATTACGTCCACAATAACTAAACAGACAGGTGTGTGTATTGATACCAGCATGCTCCTGCGCCTTCGTCTTCTCAGACTTTGTCTGCTTCAAATCTTTTTTCTGCATCCTGTACATGACGAAGACTGCCGCGCCTCTTTATGGTGGTCTAGCTCAACATGCTCCTCGCCTTCCTCGATGGTGACCGACTTCTTTCCATTAGCTGATTCAGATACCACTCCATCCTGTCTCTGCCTGTTCTTCGCCTTCATGTGTTCAGAAAACATGTCTCATACAATACAAATTTGTATTTTAAAGGAAAAGGGAAGGTATCTCTTCAATGGGCCAATCGAGAAAAGGTCTACTAGCACCATCATGATTCTGAAATTTTGGTTTAAGAATTAGCTTATAAATCCGGAATCAAACTTTTTTGTTTGACAACACAATTCTGATTTCATCAACATGAAAATTTGAATTTTATAAGTCCACAATTCATGCCTCGTCAAACACCCCTTAAATTGTTTGGCATTTTTACCTGCAAAGGTGAAATGCCAAAAAATCAGCTAGAGAACGCAGGTCATATTTTCTTTAGCATAAAATTACGAGTTCATAACCTGCAAAGATACCTAAATCATGTTTGTCAATGATACAAATAACTACTTATAACGACGAAAATTGAACAATTCAAGTTAATGATCAAAAGGGTTCTCTCTGTCTCTCTTGTCACATGTATGATGTATGGTATACATAATAATGTTTTTCTGTAAATGTGAAATTAATTAGTAACTAGTCTTTGGGATTTTATTCACAAAATAAATTATTTTGTCCTTAAATACGAGTCTTCTGAAGCTATAATTCATAACATATAAATGACAATGCCCAATATGTGAATAATTATTTACGTCAAATGAAAACTTGGAAGGTGAACAACAACAAAAAAAAAAAAGTGAATCTTATGTTGATAAGGTTTCCTTACTAACATATCATTAAACTTGTGTATCACGCTTACGCTTCCCATTATTTGCAGCTTAAAAGAGTAATCACACGGTTTGAACTTCAGACCCATTCGAAGTAAGCTATCTTATCACCCAATTGTCCTAGGATCCCTTAAACCTTGCATTAAATTTGAGAAGACTATTCTACGTAGATGCTTTTAAAAGGAGGAAAGGTTGTTATCTTGCCGAGCTATTAAATGAGCCTTACAGTAAAAATTGGTTTTCAAAATTTCCATTATATATATATATATATAAAAGTTACAAGAGAACAATATAAACAATATGCAAAAATACCAAACAAATTTATATAGACAAATATTAAATCAAATATGCAAAAATGATATACTCTTCATAAAAGTTAATTATTTTTCTTTTAAAGAATCAGATTCACGTATGGACGAGAAAGGGACATGAGAAAGCAACCTATATGGTAAAAGAAGATTTAATTATTACGGGAACATGAATAGAGAAATATCACACCATGCATGACTTTGAATTTCAAGTTCTCCAAGTGGGTGAATGTAAATTATTGACAAATAAGGAGACCCTTCATTGACAGGTTTGTCACCGACCTTGGTAACGAAGGAAGCTCCTAACAGCATGGGCTTGTTGGTAAAGTGTTTTTCTCGGTGCCTCATCGAACCAAAAATGTCGCACAACAAACATCGTAGGCATCTCAGCAACCATTAGGACGAAGGAGAGAGAGAGATCTGAGGGGAAGACGAAGCTGCTGGTCGTCGGCGTCTTCCTGTCAATTCCCCTAATTCCTCCTCCTCCTCTTCCGAGAGGGAGAGCGAGAGAGATCTTCTCTGGAGTTCGGATTCCGGCGGTCGGCATATTTGCGGGAAGAATTCCGATCCCGCGATGTCGATCAACATGAAGACCCTAACGCAGGCGCTCGCGAAGACCGCGGCGGTAATCGAAAAGACGGTGCAGACGACGGTGCAGGAGGTCACCGGGCCGAGAGCGCTCCAGGACTACGACCTTCTAGACCAGATCGGCTCCGGTGGCCCGGGTCTCGCTTGGAAGCTTTTTTCGGGCAGGCCCAAGGCCAAGCCATCCCAGGCCCAGTACCCACTCGTCTGCATTTGGCTCCTTGACAAGAAGGCTCTCTCTGAAGCCCGTACCCGCGCAGGCCTTTCGAAGACCGCCGAGGACGCCTTTCTAGATATTGTCCGGGCCGACGCAGCTCGCCTCGTTCGCCTCCGCCACCCTGGTGTTGTTCATGTTGTCCAGGCTTTGGATGAGAGCAAGACGGCCATGGCGATGGTCACGGAGCCGCTGTTCGCTTCCGTCGCCAACGTCTTGGGAAATTTCGATAACATCGGCAAGGTGCCGACGGAGCTGAAAGGGTTGGTAAGCGTACGCTGCTACGATCTGTCTGTTGTTTCCTTCGCTGCTCTTTACTTTTATTGAGTCTATGCTGGTTATTGGTTCCATTCTTTTAGAGATTTGTGTCTGTAGTTGTGAAAGTGCTGGTGAAGTTTTGTTTCCTGGTTATTCGGATAGAAGAGTACATCTCCTTGTGTGCGTCACTCTGTTTTCTGTTTCATGGTTCCTTGTCCCAAAATCGTATACCATCCATAATTCGCACGTTCTTGATGTATAAGGTGGAGATAGAATAGGTTTACTTTTTTCGTCATCCTACTTAATTTTATTGAACCATTCCTTGATGACTTAGGTGACATAATATCAATCACAATCTTTGTGCTTGCTACTGAAGTGTACCCTTCACTACTGCATGTTCTGTCTGGCGTCTACCTTAAACTACCTTTTTATCCAGCACTGATATCGTCGTCATTATTTAGTACATCCACCATATTCATGTACACCCTAACATCGGCCATGTGCTGGGCTCACAATTTATCTTGATCATTGGCTATATTTTTCTGTTCTACCTCTATCTGTCTTCTTGTCTTCCTTTAAAATATATATCCATTGGGATATCTCTTTCTTGAGAAAAATTTGCATGGAAGAGTGATATTATCAGAGGACCCTTTTTAGTCTTGAAAGAAA
Organism: Nymphaea thermarum; assembly: GCA_011799765.1. Classification (NCBI taxonomy): domain Eukaryota; kingdom Viridiplantae; phylum Streptophyta; class Magnoliopsida; order Nymphaeales; family Nymphaeaceae; genus Nymphaea; species Nymphaea thermarum. The sequence goes on along the minus strand of JAANDH010000699.1, from coordinate 7,768 downwards.
GGGTGGAAATTACACTTCTGTAAATTTACGATGGAATTTATTTTTTTATTAAAAAAATACACGGAAGAGTGTTATTCTTTAAGTTGATGTTGAAAAACGGAGATGGTTTATCAGTGCAGTGACACCGGGCATTTACTTAATTGCAAAAGCAGATGGCAGTATAATTCACATAAATTGGTTGGTTGAGTTTGCTAATCTGTCATGTAGTAAATTTGCCGTTAGCTGCTATCATGTTGGCATTCATGATTTTGAAGAAATTAATGCATGTAACTATAATGAATAGTTCTTTTGCAGAACCATCTTTTGGGTGCTAAATAACCTCCATTTCTTGTAGGAAATGGGACAGTTGGAGATCAAGCATGGTCTACTTCAAGTTGCAGAATCTCTAGAATTTCTGCATTCCCATGCCAAATTGATTCACAGGGCCATATCACCTGAGGTTATCCTTATTCATTGCCACTAGATATCATTGCCTCGATTAGTTTTTGGTTCATTTTTCATGTAATAGCTGTCTTTGGTTAGTCATTTGCTGCTTCAAGCCTTCAACTATCAGCTGTGAGTCCCTATGAGCTGTGTGTGGGACTCACATAGGTGCATGCTTCTGAGCATGTGTGAATGCGTAGTTTATTATTAGGCAATTAATTAATTTTTTTTTTCATTGTCTCCTAATTTGTCATGTATTGCATTGTGTTGCTTTTGCTTGACTGGACTATTGTGTTCTGCTGTCAAAAGTTTTTTTTCACTGTTGTCACATTAGTTTGGCAATTTTTTTTTGAGTTGAGGCATGAAAGTTTTTTTTTTATTGCGTTTCTTTCATACTTTGTATCGAGGCCATTCCATGTGCTTGTATGTTCTCCGACATTAAGTCCTTTATTGAGAAGAGGATGGAATTGATAGATCGAGATATAACCAAAAGATTTCGCCACATATTTTTTGATGCATGATCATTCAATGGAAGCATTGATGGACGAGCTTCTTGTTTTATTCTGGAATATTTTGAGGGCAATGACTGGTGTGGTCAATCACCCTGCTGGTTGTAAACTGACAGTTGGAAGCTGAGAGAGATAAATATGGATATAATAATTGTACTTATCTTCCAATTTATGTTGCAAATTGCAATATATCTGGGGCAAGCTTTTGCCTTGAAAAAATCATGTGATGATGAATCATGGTTGTCATCCTGTAGATGTTGGCGGCATAGATAGGAAATATTCACTGATCAAGTTGAAGCTTCCATTCTCCTCTTTTATTAAGTGTACAATTATTTTACTGGTTTTCTCTACCATCAAGTTTGAGGTTTAGTGGGGTAAGTTCTAACTTCTAAGTTGCTAGATGCCTATTAAAAGCAGTGTAACCAATCCTGCTTCTTATGATTTCCAGTGCAATTGTTAATAATTCAACTTCTCCACAGTTTCCTGCTAAGTGTTATGTCACACATGTACTTAGTAGTCCAACGTGTGCCTACTGCCTAGCCACCTGGGTAGGCACACCCAGGCCTTAGGCACTCACCTTTCATCTAGGCTGCCCCTCTTCTTCCTTCCTGTCTTTTTCCTTTTATATACCGTTTTTAGCACACCTAGGCCTTTTTGGAGGGCCACCTCCTGGCCCACCTAATGCGTCTGATTACTAAGCATAAGTGGGGGATATGAGTGTGACATATTTCAAAAGACATTGGGTGCATGTTTAGCAAGAATATTAGGGGGTAAGTTTTAACTTCTAAGTTGCCAGGTGCCTATGCTAAAAGCGGTGTAACCGAATCCTGCTTCTTATAATTCCCAGTGCTATTGTTATAATTTAAATCCTCCACTCTTTTCTGCTATGTCACGCACGTGCTTAGTAGTCCAATGTGTGCCTAGCCACCTGCATAGGCACACCCAGGCCCTAGGCGCTCACCTTTCATCTAGGTTGCCCCACTGAGTCACCTCAGTGAAAAAAGGTTTTGTCTTTTCCTTCTTCTATTTTCTACTTCTTCTTCTACTTTTACCTTTTTTCCATTCTTTTTCTTCTGTTTTTTTTTTTTTGCCGTCTCATTTTCTTTCTCTCCCTCTTCTTCCTTCCTGTCTTTTTTCCTTTTGTATACCATTTTTAGCCCGCCTAGGCCTTTTTTGGAGGGCCACCTCATAGGCCCACCTAATAACTCAGCATAAGTGGGGGATACGAGTGTGACATATTTCAAAAAAAAGATTGGGTGCATGTTTAGCAAGAATATCATATATATATATATATGTGTGTGTGTGTGTGTGTGTGTGTGTGCATGTATATTGTCTTCCAGTTTTTGTTGTTATTTAAGTTTGTTTGGAATATGTTGGAGGTTGTTCATTTGCTTATTTATTATGTTTTTTATCGGCAACTCGTGATTTCTGAGAGCAGTTCCCAGGTATAATTAGCACCTTCCCCTCCTTCTCTCTCTCCACCTCCTATCGTGGATTTTATGGTAACTGATTTTCGGTCTTTAGATATCCATTATGATAGTGCTGTACATTCTAGACACTTTTTTCTATTTTTTAAGATTCTAACCTGCAAATACTATTTTTTCTGAGCAATTGTTATTTACCTATTTGTATCTCCTAATTGTTCTTCCTGTTGGATTCTTAATTCTTTGAATTAATTTTTTTCTAGTACTTGCATTTTCTTCTCATTTTTGTTTTCCATTTTGAATTAAATAAATTATTCTGTTTTCTGATTTATTTTTTCCCAAGTAACTTTTACTTCTGATTGGATGATTCATATATGCTGTTAACATTTGATGGGTTTTTGTTATACCAGGCAGTATTTATCACTACCAGTGGGGCTTGGAAGCTTGGGGGATTTGGCTTTGCTATTCCTGCAGATCAGAATTCGGGCAATTCAACTACCATACAGTCTTTTCACTATGCGGTGAGTAGCTCATGGTACTTCTTCAATATTTGTTCCAAAATTTTTTAGTGAATGTGATTATGAATATCTGCCATGATTTTATTAGAAGGATGTTCTGGCTACTGGAAATATTTTATGCATAATGTAACGAATTATGTCAATGACGTTGCTCCTTTGGAAGCTGTAAATGGCTTTGTCAAATTTTCTCGACATGTTTTTTCTGTTCGTGTACAAATCATATGTCCTGCTAAATAAATTTACCATCTTTACTCCTTGTCATTCTTGTAACTGTACTAGAGAGGGGAAGACATTTTTTCTTGCAGATGCAAGAAGGGAAAATAAGCTGCTTTGAATAGGTTGTTGGTACCTCTTTACAACTTTACCTACAGTTTGATAGTGTTGTGTTCAAAACTTCAAATTGTGCAAATTAGTTTTTCTTTGTTTTTACTGTTTTGCATAACTTTATGAAAAATGAAACCAGTATGCTCGTGGTTCCAATGCATGGGGTTTCTTTTGTTCAACAGGCATATATGAACAGAATTTGCATTGACAAATTTGCTTGGCATGAGTCGCCAAACACATAATCGCGGATACTGCTAAGAAATAGGTTTGTTCCATTTTAATGAGGTTTTCATACGATTAGCATACAACATGACAGAAAATGAGAGCCCGAAAGAAATACCTGTTTGACATGGTCTAGAAGATGGTAAAACTTGTCATACTAATTGGTCTGGATTTGCAGTTGACGTTTGCCGTGTTGTGGTTTCTATAAAGATATGTTTCAGTGGCAGTTTACTTTTCTCTAGATAAATTTAGTGTTCCTCTTGCTTTAACTCGAGTAACTACTAACTAGTAAGGCGGTTCTGCTATTTTGGTCTAGGTGGTTTTATGTGGTCTTCTCATTTAGCAAATATGCATATGGTTAGGGTGATGTCACATGTCCTCTGACATTTTTTCTGTTGCATTGACACATAAAATTACATAGTCAGACAGGACATCTCTTAACTAACTCATACACTGTTGAGTTCATATATGCTTACTAATTCTTTTTTTGGGTACTTTTTGTCTTATTTTATTTTGTAGGAGTATGACATTGAGGATTCCATGCTTCCGCTCCAACCTTCTCTAAATTACATTGCTCCAGAACTAGTACGCAACAAAGACACACAAATTGGATGTGCTGCTGATATATTCAGTCTTGCATGTGTTGCATATCACTTGTTGGCACACAAGCCCCTCCTAGACTGCAATAACAATGTTAAGATGGTAAGACGGAACCTTGTACTTGTTGGGAACCTGTTTGTTTGCTTGTTCATTTTTCAAATCTATAGCACTTAGAGGTTAGTGCCATCAATTTATGCTTTCTTGTGCATTCATTGATGCATTCTTTCTCAACTGAATTTGTTTGCATGTTCATATCTTAATAGCAAAGACATCGAAGTCTGAAGCTTTATAGATCTCTGGCACTATAACTGATATTGCTGTTGAAATCCAAACTCATGACCATTCTGCCAGGGAAGTTAATCAAAGAATCTATATAAGTTTGTCTCCGCAATCAACATTACCTGAAAATAGTTCTTTTTTATTGCTCCTTAGCTACATCACTGTCATTGGTTATGAGAGTACAAAAGAGCTTATGTTTTGATAATTTGACCCTTCTTTTGGGATTTACATGGCATATGATAAGACCAGGGGACGAGTCTCATCAGCACAGGTGATGAGCACGTCGTAAGAGGGGAATGTGAAGGGTGTCAAATTGAAGACCCTGAACCTGTTGTCTGAACTTTCCTATGGTGTTCTCCTCCTAAGGCTTCAGTTGAAAAAGAAAAAAGAGACAAAATTTTTATATGCTAATGTTTTGAATGCTTTGGGTTTTCTTTTCCCATTAGTGGACATGGTTAATGAGTTGAGGGGATATTTTTCCTTTTTTTTGAATAGATCTCTGGATGGTTGAGTCTGCAATATGTGCATTTATGGTTATTCTTTTTCCATTGTTTAGTGTTACTCAGGAAGCTTAATATGCAAAGTGAAAAGTGCATCTATGTGTATATACTGCTCTTAACGTGTTTGCAACTCGGGAGACTGAATCTGGGAAGTAAAAGGTGTATCTATGTGTATATTTCCTTTTTTGCTGTTACTATCAAGCTCATAGTATCTGTTCAGAGGTCAGGCTGGTACATGGGCAAATAATGCTCTACTCTAGATTTAAGAGAATGAAAGCAATTCAGAACCATTTATCAAATGCATTTTAGTAGGACATTACTTATCTTGTAATATTAACTTAAATCTAGCTGTTTATGATTTAATTGAGATTCTCAGGCATCATTATTGTTCTTTTATAATTTTCATGTTCCAAATTAGCCTTGCTGCTACTTCTTTATTCCAGTTTCCAGGAGCACCATGATCCCCATTTTTCCCCATATTTTCATATATTGCACAACCTTTGTGCCATTCTGTTGTGACAACCTAGTGAGACATAATTTCGTAATGACTTCCCAGTGGTCCTTCCTGAGATGTGGATGTGAAGTAAGGTGCAGATCCATTCTTGTCCTGCTAATTTTGCACGTCAAAGGATTTGCTACTTTTCTCTTTTGCTATGAATGGGTGAAATTTTTGTATGAGCCTATGAGGATTGGAATTTTCCCCTTCTGCAGTGGGGAAACAATCATGAAATACACTTAAAATTTTGATCAGATGATTTAATTTAGCATTTCCCTTTTATTTTGTTACATCTTACATGGGGTACTGTATATGCTTTTATGAGGCATTTTCTCATTGTTGTATCCTATTTGCAGTATATGAATCGGTTGATGTATCTATCTCATGATGTTTTCTCAAGCATTCCACCTGATCTCGTTGGTGATCTTCAGAGAATGCTAGCTGTTGACAGTCTTTCCCGACCCACTGCCTTGGATTTCACAGGTACCATCTTATTCTTGTTTATGCTCAATTAGCTCGTACAAGAATATGCATCCCATGAGGGACAATTCTATAATCATGGAAGTAAAATTGCACCCAACATATTTAGGTATGATAAGTGCATTTGTTCTTGGTTCCGATTTACTAAAGAATGTTTCATTTTTCATTTTAAGCTTTTAGAAACATAGCGCTGCCAAACTTTCATGTTTCTTGTTGTTTCCACCTATGTTCTTATATTAGAAATATTTGGAGCTTCAAAAACCCATTTGATATTTTTCTTAGTTTCATTGAGCGCATTTCTGCTTGTAGTCTTTTTGACATCTGATTAGTGCATGTTTCTGCATTCTCCGTCATTCTGGTTGTCATAATTCCCCATTATCCGTTCGTTGCTTCAGCAAGACACCTTGATCATCCAAGCAATTCAACCTTGCAATTTAGTTAGTTTAGTGTTTCTATAGCATTAGGAAATTTAGTAAGCATTAAGCTGTATATCCATCTGCCATGTTTAAGTAACACCTATATTTTAGATGACGAATGTTGCTTTATTTTCAAGATCATTCATTTTGTATGTTTAAGGGAATAACTGTAGTTTTGCAGATCTGTTCTGTTTCATTACATAATTCTTTTTGTTGAATTTCTCATTTCTTGTCTTTTAGCGTCTCCATTCTTCCGGGATGATACCAGGTTGCGTGCTCTTCGCTTCTTGGACCATATGCTTGTAAGCCCATTTTCTACTAATTTTTGACTTTGAGCATTTCAAAGAATACATTTTATGTAAAAGAAGACCACTGACTAATAAATGATTCCATGCCAGGAAAGGGATAACATGCAGAAATCCGAGTTTCTAAAAGCATTATCAGAGATGTGGAAGGATTTTGACATCCGAGTACTACGGTATAAGGTCTGCATTCGGCCGTCTATTTTTTATTTTTATTACCATGCCTACCTATGCTATACTGACAACTGATTTTTATATAACTTGGTTTTTCCTGTAGAGTGTTCATGTTTTCTGGATCGATATTTCTCCCTCTCTCTCTCTCTCTCTCTTTCTCTCTCTTTGTGTGTGCGTGCTTCTTAAAATACTGTTTCACTCTTTTGTACCTACACCTGTGACATGGTTTCTAGGGGAGTGCTAAATTTAGTTAGCCTTCATAGATTCATGGGTGGGGATTGATTGACTTTTTTAATGTAGCAAGTTGCTACAATTTGTTCATCTTGTAGGTGCCTGAATGTCTTTGCGTTAGTTTAACAAATATTGCAAGGCTTGATTCTACAATTTCTCATGATATGACTAAATTATACATTCTTGTCGCATGCAGGTGCTACCACCTCTTTGTGCAGAGCTTAGAAACATGGTTATGCAACCAATGATATTACCTATGGTTCTAACTATTGCTGAATCTCAAGTAAGTTCACATCTTTAGTTTTTCCTTCTTGACATCTAAACTCTAACATTTATGTTGTTATCATATGATTTTTGTTTCGTACTCTCCTACATTGTTTGTTTGGTATGTTAGATGACTATTGACTAAAGGTTCATTTTCACTGCATGATCTACCCTCTCATTGATACCTGGATATCAAGTTTTGGGGTGCTCAATTATAGATTGTGTGTGCAGAAACAACTTGCCATTTTCCTTTTTTGGTGTAAACTGTAAAGTATTCAATTTCATATTTACCTGAATCATGGTGTCCCCTAGGATCTTTGGAGGTTTTTTCTGAAATTTGGAACTTGTTCATGTGTATATATTGCCTGTGGAGTGTGAGAATCTTGACTAAAGCACCACCGAATCATGTCTCTCCGTCTGGAAACAAGAAGGATGAAGAATAGAGAATAGAAGAGAGCAATGGAGGGAAGAGAACCGTCGGCCAATACAGCCACACGATTCTTTGATATCTATTATTAAAACATAAACCTAATTAGGTTACAACAAAAAGAGGAATAAAACATGAAGTAATTACAAGAGATGCCATCACTTAAACGTGAAGACATA